>PVIC010000582.1:102418-116267 GCA_004025085.1 Thryonomys swinderianus | reverse complement strand
GATAAAAATGAGAATTAACTTGTGTCATATACTGGTACAAATTCCCCAGTGTTATATGTGATTGTGAGATGTATATAAATTGTACCAATAAAGAATTCAATTAAAAATATTACATAAGCTTCAGCATTAAAACTATAAAATTCTTAGAAATAAACATGAGTGTAAATCTTCATATGTTTGGATAGGCAATAAATTGTCAGATATGACAAAGAAACATGACACAAAAGAAAAAAGATAAATTTAACTAGATCAAAATTCAAGTTTATACTACAAATGATGCCATTAAAACTGAAAAAGAATATTTGTAAATCATATACCTAATATGGGACTAGTATCCAAGATATATAAAGAACTCTTACAATTGAATAATAGAAAAATAGATAATTCAATTTAAAGACAGACAAATTATTTGAATAACATTTCTCCAAGAAAGATCCCCAAATGGCCAACACATGAAAATTCACTCTTCCTATTATAACCTGGATGTGAAATGTACCCCTGAGTTTTGTGCATCAGAGGCTTGGCCATCAGCATGCTATTCTTTATAGGTGCTGTGCATCTTTAGGAAGTGGAGCCTTGTGAAAGGTCTTAGCTCATTGAGGTTCTGCCCTTGAAGGGATCTGTGGGACCCCTATCTCTTCTTCCTCCTCTTTGCTGCTTCCTCACCAAGAAGTGAGCAGTTTGTTCTACCCACACTCCCACCATAATGTGCTACTTTCACCAGGAGAAATGAAGCCACCTGGTCTGGATTTGAGCCTCCAGAACTACTAGCCAAACTAAGTATTCTTTGTTTTAATTTAATTGCCACAAGTATTTATATTGATCAAAAGCTGGCTGATACACAGTTATTAGTTATTAAGGAACGCAAACAAAACCACAGTGAGCTACCACTTCACATCCATCGTTATTGTCAGAAAGACTGATAACTGCTGGTAAGGAGCTAAAGAAACTAAAATACTTATGCATTACTGATAACAATGTTCCTTTGGAAAACTGGTTGGAAATTCCTCAAACAGTTAAAAAGAGAGCTTTTTATGGCCTCACAATTGCTCACCTAGTTACATACCAAGGAGGAATGAAAACGTGTTTCATGTGGAAACTTTATAGGAATATTAATAACAGCATAGTTCATAATAGTTAAAAAATGGAAACAACCCAAATATCACTGTTGTGGCTGGTATCTAGATGTGCCCCCATGGCCTCATGCAGTCCTAGGTGGTATTCTTCAGAGGTGGCTGGATCTAGGGTGTGTGCTGCTGGAATCAAGGTCGTGGTGGGACTAGTTGGACTGATTCATGGTGCGATGCTAGCATTAAAGGTGCCCCACACTGGGTGTATGTGTTACCTACCCTAAGGGCAGCTATCCTGGATAGACTATAAAGTATAGAAGGAGGACTGCTGCTTGATGCTCTGCTTACTGTCTTCTGCCTGCTGTTTCTCTCCACAATGCTCCCTCTGCTGTGCTGCCCTGCCTTGGAGCCAGCCAACTATGAACAGAAACCTCTACAATCTGTCACCTATAGCAAACCTTTCCTCCTTTAACTTTGGGTGTTAGGTATTTGGTCTAAGCAACAAGAAAAACAACCAAGATAGTCACCAACTAATAATTGGATAAATAAGATACCTGGTAAATAATGGTAAAAAATTTAGCAATAAAATGAAATAATACATGTCATTAAATAGGTGAGTTTTTTAAAGTACCATGCTAAGTCAAACAAGCCTGTCAGAATACCACACATATTGTATAATTCCATTTATATGAACAGTCTAGAATAGGCAAACTTATTGAGACAGTAAGTTACTGATTGTGTAAGGCTGATGGAGAGCTGGCTCTCCCTGTTCCCATCGCCCCTCTGCACATGGGAAATACTTAGATGTGTTAAGGAGCAGACCCCTGTCACATAACCCACCCAATGTGGAGTCTGATTTCACATCCACATCAAACTCCAAATGCTCCAACAGTATGTTTCCCTGTAGAACAAACCAGCCCTGCCTCTCCCTTGAATGCTTACACCACAGCAGGTCTAGGCCCAGTGCTAGCCTACATCTCGACAGGATAGTCACTGGAAGGTATAGTAGCAAGTGTTTGACACACTTAAAGAAAAGAAAAGAGAAACAGCAATCAATATTGGAGGGCTCTCCTGGCTGCTTAGTGTCAGTCCCAGAAAGCTCTCCCACCCTCTGGATAGAAAGCAGGAGACATCCCTGTTTTTCAAACCAGAACATGGAAACAGCAGCCATGGTGAGACTCTGATAAAGGAAGCCATGTTTAATTGGATGGACTAGACTGTTGCTAAACAGGAAGCTCTATGGACTTATGTACCCCAATGCCTTGGGTCTGTGTCGTATTGCGCAAGAGACAAAACAAATAGGAGACACAAACTCATGATAGATATGGACAGATAAGTAGTAGATCAATTGATCAACTCACTGATAGATCAATAGCTAGATAAGGAGATTGCTTGTGGGAACTGGGCTGTGTGTTTATGCTATGAAGAAGTCCCATCATGTCTCATCCCCAAGCTTGAGAACCAGGGAAGCCAATGGCATGACTCAGTCCAATGCCAAGGTCTAAGCACCAGGGACTTGTACAGGGCAATGATCTAACACCTGAAAACCTGGAGTTCTGATATCTGAGGCCAGGAGAAGATGAATGTCCCAGTTCCAGAGGAGAGAAAGCAAATCTGTCTTTCCTCTGCCTTTCTTTTCTGTCCATCCCCTCTTCTGTCTGGACAGTGCCCACTCACACTGAATATGGTGCACAGACTCAAATATCAGTTTCATCCAGAATCCCCTCACATACACCCAGCAATAACACTTTGCCAACTATCTCACTATCCCTTAACCAAGTCTCCTTGACACCTAAAATTAACTACCACATATGCCAAGATCCCTGACAAAGGATATCTATCCATGAACTGACAATGCCAAGAAGGGGGTCCAGGACCACCTCTCCCACTGGCTACAGGGATAACAGGGGAAACAGCCTCTTTGGGGAAGTCAGCAAAAACTTCCCACTGCTTCTGAAGCCCTTCTTGCCATCCCTACATGGAACCAGGTAGAAGCCAGATTTTCCCTAACTTTACAGTTCAGGTGCAGAATTTAAGGAAACACATCACAAACCTCAGTAATCAAGATAAACAATTTTTAGTGCAATACTTCAGATTTCAAATTAATCCAGAGAAAGTCATGATGAATAAAATATCAAAATTGTAAACAAAGATGAAACCCTTATTTCTGATGTTTCCTTTTGGCTCGGACTCCACTATTATTTAACAGAATGCAAGTACTAAAGTACTTACCAAAGAGAAATAAGCAATGGGCAATTGGGCTTCTGGGATATCACTCATCACATACTGGAAATGCCTCAAAGAAAACAAAAGGTGAACATGGCCACATTCTGATGGTCACGTCAGGAAGTCCCAGGAAGACAGGCCAGAGGGCTCCCTGTCATGGAGGATCAGAAAGCCTGTGCCATATTGTCTGCAAGCTGGAGGACCAGGGAAGCTGGTGAGACTTGAAAAGACCTAAGAAACTAAGTGTCAAAGTAAAAATAATGTGTAACTGTGACTTGAATGTGCCTTTATGGTCACAGCCTCACCTGGGGACTCTAAAACCATCCACCACACCCGAGTACTAACCCTGGTTAGTGCTCCTGGACTCTCCCAGTTGGGATCTTGTCATCTACCTTCCAGATTTGTGTTTACTGAGTTGATCCACACCAATCAGGATGGGGAGTGACCAGCAAAGTGTTCTGAAAATCAAGTGCTTTCCCATTTGATCCGAAACAATATCAGAATGAAAACTACTGGGTCCAAGTAGCCAAGGGACACTGCAGAGAAGGATTTCAAGAACTCTCGAGCTTATGCAGCCATCTTCTGTGCGAGGGGGAAGGAAGGGAGCTTCCAGACTCATCACCAGTACATGATACATGTTTGCTGATCCTTCAGGGAACAAATGCAACACTACTGGTAATCTGGGCTGGAGAATTCTTTATTTTGGGGGATTGTCCTTCACATTATAGGATATTTAGCAGCATCCCTCACCTCTTCCCACCAGGAAACTGTAGCGCTTTCCTGCTGTGTCGCCCAAACATTATCAAGGGTACCTGGGAGAAAAAGTTGCCCAAATGGAAACCACTGTGTAAATGAATCAAATATTGAAAGAATAACAGAATAGCTGTTGACTGTCACAAAGGGGAAAATAAGGTCCACTGTGACTCTCAGCAGACTCAAGGAGAAGTCAGTTCACAGGCAGAAGGCCCAGAACATTTTTATTAAGAGCTGAGATGAAGTCACTGTGACTGCTTTTCCCCACTTGTCAAGTGCCCCACCAGAGCAAATTCACATAGTGTGACACTTGCAGCAGCAACAAACGACTGATCAGGGATCCAGCCCAGGGCTGCAAACCCTGTCACAGTTCCACGCTACTGCTTGACTTAACACTGGGGCCAGGCACAATGCACTGCTTCTTAAAAGAGCAATTTCCCCTCAGAGTGATGGATGAGCTGCCACTCACAAGCCACAAACCAATCCTATTTTTCACCCTTCACGCAGCTGCATTGCTCTAGGGCTTTATGGTAAATTAATCAACAATTGAGAGGAGGTGGTAGAAAGATGCAGGGTGAGGAAAACAAATCTCCAAATGCAAAGAGACAAGGCTAAGCAAATTGTATCTCTGGCCTCTGCCCTGTCATTCATTGCTAACTGCTGTCCAACAAAGACAGTGAGAAATGTGCAATCTTGATGGATTTGGGACTTGGAGTTACAGGATGTGTCTCTCATGTGGGCTTTCAGGGAAGTCCTCTATGATGCTTGGAAACAAAGGATACAGAAATGGGATGTCACTGAATCCCTTCAGGTGTTACCTTCAGACTGGCGAAAAGTAAGAAACCTTGAAGTACAAAAGTTGACAAGAATATGGAGCAACAAGTGCTGTTGTTCCCTATTGGTATGTCTGGAAACTGGAAGAGCCCTGTGGAGAATAACTTGTCACCCTCTTGGAACTTGAATTTGCATATGCAGTATGGCCCAGTCAACCCCTTCATAGAAATGGCACCAAAAACACACCAACACACAACACTGTGCAGCAAAAAAGTAGAGTGAAAATTGCCATTGGTAGTAGAATGAAGGAGACTACTGTGTCAAATATGACAAATTGTATGAATACAGTACTACATGAGAAACCATTAGCCAAAGAAAATATCTACTAAATCATTCTACTTAAGATAAAGCTCAAAACACACAAAATTAAGCATCATAGTGTTTAGAGTTACCTCCACAGGTAATAACTACAAAAGCTACCAAAAAACAGATAAAGAGTAAATACAGTCCATTTCACAAGAATGATTCCAATAGCGAAAACTAACCAGGATGCTTAAGAGCTATTGGTAATGTTCTATTTCTCAAGTTAGATAGGAGGACATGCAAGTCATCATGCTTTTATGGTTACTATTTTCATTACACATGATGCATTTATTCATAATACTAAAATTTATTTCCTAAGAAATTAAGGAATGTGGCTGACATGACAGAAGAAATGCTCAGCCTGTCCAGAGGTATCCAGATGAGGTCAGAATGCCCCAAAACGGGAGGTGCTGGATAAAAGCAGGCCTGCCCTCACCGAAGACCCAGGGGCTGCTCTTGATGGCTCGTGGAGTCAGCAAGGGGTTGGGGAGGACATACTCAGGAGGCTAAGAAGTGTTTGAAGTGAAAAGAAATGGGTAAAGAGCTGCCTGCAAGTCACTCCACTACCTCCAAGCCTCCTTTACTGCACAGGTGTGACACTGGGTATCAGGCAGCTGCATTGCCTCCTCTTAGCAACCCTGCCAGGGGGCTTCATTACTCCCTCTGCAGAGGAAGAACCTGAAGCACAGAAAGTCCATGTTATTTGCCAAAGGCTATTCACTACTAAATGAACAGATAAGCTTTAGACTGGAGGCTGTTTACCCCACAGCTTGGCCTGTTATCAGTACTTTAGGTTAAATCCTGTCATCTTTCACCAGCTCCCTTCACCACCTATTACAGCTATGCTTCTGGCGAAACAAAAATACCTACTCCCCTCAGCCTTCTCACATAAGCTGAAACTAAGAGGAGCAATTTTAATTCACCCAACTCAGCTACCAGGCCAGGAACATAATTGGGCAATAATCAACCACTGCAATTAACAAGAAGTGGTAATAGAAGCAAGAGATGAGGGAATTGTTCTCTGCTTCTACTCAGCAAAACAAAGTGCCGTCTTCTTTTCTTCTTTGCAAAAACAAGAGACATGAGAGGATGTAAGCCTTCCAGGAGCTGTAGTAGACACCCTATGGGAGACACAAGTGGGGGCTGCTTGTGAATCAAAGCACTGCCCAGCCACACTGTCACAGCAGCCTGGTGAGCAAGAACAACCAAATGAGGGCCAGAGGGTTAGCTCAGTGGTTCTGGCACCTGCCTTGCAAGAACAAGGTCCTGAGTTCAATCCCCGGTAACCACATACAATGCTGGGCATGGAGACTCATGCCCACCAGCAGTCAATACCACATACCACAGTGCTGGGCATGGTGGCTCACGCCTGTAATCCCAGCACTCGGGAGGCAGAGGCAGGAGGATTGCTGAGTTCGAGGTTTGCCTGGGCTACATAGTGAGCTCAGGGCCAGCCTGGACTACAAAGCAAGACCCTGTCTCAAAAAAAAACAAAAACAAAAACAAAAAAAAACAACCAAATGAGACCAACCCAACAGAGACAATGCTCTAGGTTGGCCTCCATGCCTACATCTCTGCATTGGAACTCATCACCTTGTAAGGGCCCGATGGCAGAGGACAGTTGCCTCTCCCTGCTGCGGATAGATAGAACCGCCTCTCCCTGTGGCTAAAAAGTAAGACTACGCCCTAACAAAAAAAAAAATCCCGGAGAGTTCCCTCTAAAACCAACCCTAAACCCCCCCTCCGGCCATTGCAAAAGTTAAAAATTCAAAACAAACCTATAGTAACCTTACCCGCTCGATTCTCGCTTCTGTAACCCCGCCCTACTCGCAAAACCCTATAAAAATCCCCATCAAGCAAACCTCGGCGCACAAGTTCTCTGATGACTTGTCGCCCAGGTACCTGTGTGCCATTAAAAACCTCTTGCTTTTGCATCCGTCTCGTGGTGTGATCCTTTGGGCGACGACTCCTGACCGTAAGCCTACGGGACTTACAACCTGATCACATCAGCAATCCCAGATTCAGCTAAGCACTGTGCTGGTCTTTGGCTGTCTAATGTCTCCATCTGAGACTCATTAATACAGCAAATAAATCATCAGTCTCTCTAGCCTCACTTCCTGCCATATGGAAGTCTACAGGTAAAGATGATAGGCAGAGGCAGTGCGCTGTTGTCCTGGGGCCCACCCAAGGAGCCAGAGTGGGCACATTTTACAATGCAGCAATATCAGCCCCTGTGTATGCCAGGTAGTTCTAATGTATCTCTGTAGCATAAACCATACCCAATCAGACTGTAGAATGTCAGTGTGTACCCAGCCTGACTAAAATGTTAGTGTGTGCCCATAAGGGAATCAAAGACACAAAAAATTGTATTAAAGGGTGCAGCTAGCAGTGTTCCACTCTCAGCTTTTGTATATGAAACTCCTGAGTCAGGGCTGCCAGGAACAAAGATGCTTCTTGGGAAAAAGGCCTCAGTGTTCATCTCTCTACATGAATATCCCAGAGCACTGTGGCTGGAATGAGACAGGAAGAGAGAAAGAGTTAGTCTGGAGAGGTGATGCAGGGCCTTCTAAACTGCAGGGTTTTGCTTTTTACTCTGAATAAAATGGCAAGCTGTTGAGGGTTTGCACATAAAAGCAATGTGGTCCAGTTGGCATTTGCAAAGATTGTCCCGGCTGCTGAGTGAAGCACAGTGTAGAGGGACAGAGGCAAAGGAGGACACAGGGTGAGGGCCATGCAAAAGACCAGGAGACAGCTGATGATGCACAAGACCCACTGGGAGCAGAGGATACTGACTTACTTTGATGGTAGAGAAAATAGGAAGGATGTGATGAGGAGTAAAAAACAATGGAATCAAAGGTGACTCCAAAATTTGATATGAACCACCAGAAAAGAGTCCTTCTGAGCAGTGAGTGATGGGGAAACCCTAAGTTAGGCAGGTCATTTGAGGATAGGCAGAGAAGAGCCTTAGACATGTGGAATGTGTCTATTAAAGATACGAAGTATACAGTTGTTTGATGTAGGAGAAAAACAAACTTTAAAAGAGAAGTCAAAGCTGACTTACAAATTAGGGAGTTGTTGGCATGTACAGAATATTTAAGTTTCTGGAATGGAATGTACTTCACCAAGGAAGGAAATATAAATAGATCAGAGGACCAAGGATAGTACCAGCACCTTCTGACATTAGGGGTTTTGCAGAGAAGTGCTGACAATGTCATATAAGCATAATACCCAATAATCTTTAGAGAACGATAACACAGTCTAGACTACTACAGAACATCATTCACCTATCCCTCATACAACTTTTAAAGAGTGTTAGATACTCGAAGCACAAAAAAAATGTACTCATAATCAAGTGAAAAATTCAGAAATGAAGACCCACAGAGCATCTAAATTTTGGAAGTAAAAGACAATGATACTTTTAAATATAATTGTAAATACATCAGAAATTGAGAAGAAAAAATGAATAGAATAAATGAAGCAATAAAGAATTTAAAGAACATTAAACTGTAAAAGGAGAGTGAAATTAAAATTCCAAAATCCTTTGTATCTAAGTGGAATATTTCTCAATGAGTTTAATGTAAGACTCAACACAAACAAATAGGACATTGGATACAAGGGCTGTTAGCAAAAATACACAAGCTGAAACCCAAAGAAAATCATTTTATTTTTTCAAAAAGAATGCCTGACACATATGAAACAGTATCAAATGCTCTAACTTAAAAGTTGTAGAAAAAAAGAAAGATGAAGTAAAACAAGTATTTAAACCTAAAATAGTCAGAAGCTTTCTAAAAATTGGCAAAAATGGAAAGCAGGATAAATAAAAGTAAAACTCTCAGACACATATACACAAAATACTAAAAATTAAAACTGAAGAGAAATACCTTAAAAGTATTGCAAGAAATGGAAAAGAAAGACAGAGGGGGGAAAACAGGAGAGAGGGAGAAAGAGGGAAGGAAAGAAGAGAATAGAAAGGAAGGAGGAAGGGAAGGGACAGGGTGAGACAGGGCAAGGTGAAAAGAATTCAAAGAAGAAGATAGGAACTAATCTCTAAAGTCCTAGTTAAGCTTGGAATTCTCTGTGAGGTGAAAAATTCCAGCCGGATTTATTCAGGTTCTAAAATTCATATGGAAATGTAAAAACCTAGAATAGTCAAACAATACTGAAGAAGATCAAAATTGAGGGATTTATGGTCCTTGGTTTTGAGACTTGATATCAAGCTCAATTATGAAGACAATGTAGTATAGGCTTAAGAAAATGAAATCAAAGGAACAGAAGAGATCCCAGAAATAGATGTGCACAGAAGTGGTCAAGTGATTTTTGACAAAAGTACAAATGCAGTGAAGAAAGAACAATGTATTAACCACATGGGCAAAAATAATTGGCTGGTACATGAGAATTATTAACTCTAGTTTGAACTTCATACCATTTGTTAGACTTTATTCAAGATGGATCACAGACCTAAGTATAAAAAGTAAAACTAAAAAGATCCTAGAAGGAAAAATTGGAGGACTGTTACAAGCTTAAGATTTATTAGACTGGTTTTAAAAGCATTAGTCTTAAAAATCAAAAACTGATTAGTTAAACTTCTTTATAATTTAGGCCTTTGCTCAATGAAAGACACCATTACCAAAAAAAAATGAGAGGTCTGCTTTGTACTTGTCCTGCTTTTTATTTAAGGATCTCTGGTTTGCATATTTTGTGATATGATAATTAGACTACATTTATCAGATTAAAACTTCATATTCAAAGTCCTGAAAGAGCTCTTTGAAGGTGCTATAGCTTGGATCTGGAAAGACCTCTCCAGGCCAATGTGCTAGAGGCCTGGCTCGAGCTTGGTTCTCCTGGGAGTTGATGGAAACTCAGAGCCAGGGCCTGTTGGCAGGTCTCTGTGCCCTTCAAAGGCAGTGTGGGAACTCAGTCTTTTCTTGTTCCTGTCTTTTTTTCCTCCTCATCATGAGGAGAATGTTTTGCTCTGTCCTCTGCTGCCACCTTGATGTGCTCATTGTCACAGGCTCAAAGCAATAGTGCTTATAAAATGGAACCTCTAAAACTGTGAACCTCTAAAAACTATTTGTTATGGTGACAGAAAGCTAATGAACATATATCAATACAAAACAAAAAAATCTAATCATCTTAAATGAGGAAAAACACATTAATGACCAATAAGCTCAGTAGGATGTGTTCAACATCATCTGGGTGGGATGTGGCGATAATACCACATATCCGCCCCAAAAGATAAAACTAAAATTAAATATCAAGCACTGGTGAGGATATCAAGCCACTGAAATTCAGAATGGCACAGATTTCTTTGGTAAACTGATCAGCAATTCAATATACACCTCCCTATACCTAAGATTATAACTTAGGCCAGGCGTGTGGCTCACGCATGTAATCCCAGCACTCAGGAGGCAGAGGCAGGAGGATTGCTGAGTTCAAGGCTTGCCTGGGCTCCATAGTGAGCGCAGGGCCAGCCTGAACTACAAAGCGAGACACAGTCTCAAAAAAAAAAAAAAGATTATAACTTAGTAAAATTAAAATATAGACCTATAAGAAAATATCCAGAAGAATGTTCATAGCAGCTGTATTGATAACAGCATAAAACTGGAAAAAAATCATAAAACAAACAAATTATAATATATTTAAGCACAAGTATTCATAGAAAAACTTAAAGGATAAACAACTGGTGCATGGGTACAACAAATCTCAAAAACGGTTTTTAAAGAAAAGAAATTGACACATTCTCTAAACAGGCAGTTCAAGAAGAGACAAAACTACCCTATGGTGATGGAAATCAAAATTGAACCTTGTACTGAGAAGGGCTTACAAAGGAAACTTTCAGGTATAATGAAAATACTCCAGATCTTGACTTAGGAGGTGATGAGAACACACATTTGTCAGAACCACTGAACTATGCACAGAAAGTCTGTTTATCTCCCTGTCTTAAAATGTGCTTTGACTTAAAAATGACTTGTTAAGGAGAGAATGATGGAGAAACATGAAGGCCAGGCATAGAGAAATGGGGTACAGCAGTGGTAACTGAGAATGTAGATTAGAAAGACAGGTTTATCTTCTAAGAAAAAGAAAACACAGGTGGATGCCTATATAGGAATGGTTTAGGAATGGGGCAACGATAGAGTAACTTCGGGAGATGACAGAGGACGAAAGGGCTAGACCACAAGTAATGAGTTGACTTGATTTTTTTGAGTCTGGATCTTGCTATACAGTTCAGGCTGGCCTTGAATTCACTCTGCAGCCCAGGCTGGCCTCAAACTCCCAGGGACCCTCCTACCTCAACCTCCCGAGTGCTGGGATTATAGGCATGATCCATCATGCCCAGCCCAGTGGGTTGATTTGAGATTTGAGATGACTCTAGGTCAAGAAGCACAGATGTGGGGACAGCTGACGATCTGCATTTGTGAATCTTCTCTCCTGAATTCTCTTCTCACTCAAGTCAGAAGCAAGGTTCTCAGCAGAGAGAACAGATGAAGGAGAAGGTAGCAAAGGCTTGCAAAGAAAGCTGTGAGGTAGCCATGTAGGATACGAAGGAGGGAGTGGTGTCCAACAGGAGTCTGCCATTGTGGGCTCCATCCAAATCTGGCTCACCACCTGTATTCATGTGGCCCAGGGGCTAAGAACAGCTTTTGTGTTTTTAATGTTTGGTGAAAATGATTAAAAGGAGAATAAGATTTTGTAGCATATTAAAATCATATAAAATCCAAAGTTCAGTTGCAACACAGAAAGTTTTATTGGAACACAGCCGTGCCCATTCTTGTACATAGTACTGTCTGCAGCTATTTTCACACTTAAGACCATAAAGCCAAGTAGTTGTGAGATGTGTGCAGCACACTAACCCTAAAACACTTATCATCTGGGCCTTGACAGTAAGTTTTCTTGGCAATATGATTGCTGAGCATTTGAGGACCATGGTCTGAAATTTAAAATGATACATCAGGGTGGTTGTTGTTTTTCTTTATTTGTATTGTAACAATAATGATCCCCATAATTAAATCATAAATCATAACAATGATTTCATAAAATGAAATCATATATGTAGAATGCTTAATACTCAGTGCTTATTCAAAGTGAAAACCCCAGGAACTTCCTGCCAGTACCAAGGCTGACGTGTCCTTACGTGGTAAAGGGTGGATAGTAGAATGGGATTCCAATTAGAAGGGAGCTGCTTCCTGCACCTTGCTTTCTCTTTTCCCAGACGTTCCCTGTGGGTACCTGGGTTTGTTTGCATCCACACCCCCTAGAGCAGTTTTCTGTGTCCTTTTACAGCAATCCCAAAGCCACTTTGACCAGCTGCTTGTGCTCTGACCTGGTTCTTCAGGCTTTGCCCGTTGTAATTTTCAGTAAAGAATGTAGAGGGGGGCTATGAATGTAACTCCTGAAATAAGGTGATATTGGCTGGGACAGCCCCTGCTGTGCACATCTTCCTATAACAGGATGTACCTGGAGTGATTAAAAAGTACAGTAATGTACACATTTAAAATGTTATTAATGTAAAAGACATTGCTATTCATCCCCCTCCAAATGTTCAAAATACTTCCCCTTGCTTCAAAGACACCGATGCCATTTTTCTTAGCAATGTGTCTCTCACTGTAATAAAATGGGTTTTTATTAATTCGAACTTAAATGCTCACCATATTTGTCAATCACCCTGCTTATGTCTTCTCGTGTATTGGCCCAGTGTGTCACATGGCCCCAGGGTATAAAACCCAGGAGGAGCTGTTCCCCGAGTGCCCCAGCTGCTGTGCATCTGAGGCAGAAACAAGGGAGCTTGCCTTGTTGCCTGAGCCTTGAGCCTTGGGGGACTAGCTTGTCATGAACGGCAGGCTCCTGCTGTCCTTTACCTTGTCGCGGTACACACTCCCCAGCTCAAAGGCAGGCATTGCTTCACCTTCTCACTGCGTGAGTGCTCTGTCTCACTAGACTCGTGCAAGTGGTAGAAGCTGCAGTCCAGGAAGCAGTGGTCTGAAGTGGCAGCCCGTGCTCAGTGAGTCCGCTCCGTGCCCCTGATCTCCACAGGGGGCAGAGCCGTGACTCCGGCAAGGGTGGGTACAGGGACTGATGCGGGGGCACTTTAGAGCTCCCTCCCCGCCTGTCACCCAGCCCCATCACAGATCTTCACACAAGATTCCTAAAACAAAGACAAGTGTTGGGAGGAGGAATGTTGTCATGCTCTTGAATGAAAATTGCCATTGTCTTTTTAAGACATTTGGGGAATTTTAATCCAATAGCGGGAAAAAACACATTATTTTCTTATATTTAATTAATTTACTGAACTCCTTATGGGTCATTGGATTCAATCCTGTATCAGTGATCTTTCTGGGTCCATTACACTCATGGGATTTGACTTCATCTCCTCTAACTCATAAAAATCTCATCAAAATGGAAATAAAATGCAATTTTTAACTTTCTAATGAAGGCGCTCGTCTCAGCTCCCAGGCACTCCAGAATTAATGACCTCTCTCCCCCACCCTCTTTGTTGAAAACGCTTTAGCTCTGTGCAGACAGACGGTAGAAAGAAGCTGTCAGTGTCATGAATGGTCTCTGCCCTTTGGTTTTCCAGCTCTCACATCACACAGGAGAAACACTGAGGAGAGAAGTGTGTCCACAAAGCCATGACCACCTGCAACCGGCTCTTAGGATTACATGTC
>PVIC010000582.1:88993-102318 GCA_004025085.1 Thryonomys swinderianus | reverse complement strand
TTGTCCAGGGTCAGTCTTGTCCAGTCTCCACAGCTAATCCAGCTGGGTATCCGCCCCAGTTTGGAGATAGGCAAATAGAAGAGTAAACCAGCTCCCTGGGACCATAGCACCAGAAATAGGTTGACCCATTACACTCTTGACTCCTCTACTCAAAGCCTCTGTGTGTGTGTGTGTGTGTGTGTGTGTGTGTGTGTGTGTGTGTGTGTGTGTGGTGTGTACTGCAAGATGGTAAGGCAAGCTCCCTTGTTCCTGCCTCAGATGCACAGCAGCTGGAGGACTCGAGGCAACAACCCCTCCTGGGTTTTATACCCTGGGGCAATGTGACACACTGAGTCAATACAAAAGAAGACATCAACACTCAAATGTATGACCCCTAACTAAGATGAAAACTGACCCTGTCCTCTCAGAATGTGCAAAAAGAGTGGTGTTTTACAAATTAGACTTTTATTTAATCTGAGTATTTAATCAGAGTATCCAAGGAAAATTCTGATGGGCTATTCAGCCTTTTCATCAACACTTCTCAACTCAGTTTATGGATTTTAGTCCTGTCTCAGTTCCTGGAGAGACATCATTGCAATGGGTCCACAGTAGTGCATGGCCTCTGTGGTAGTACACAGGGCTGTTTATATGTAGCCAGCTGTGTGTGTGTGTGTGTACTACATATATGGCTGTTTATATGTACCCACTCCTGCTGAGAAGGGCTGTGCTGCCTTCCCTTTGAATGAAGTGAGGTTATGTGATTTGTTCTGAACAACAAAACATAACATAAAATAATGTCTGTCACTTCTGGACAAAAATGTTAGAAAATACATAATTTTCCATATTCCTTTTCATCTACCTCACTAATGGAGAAACTCATGTGGAGATGGACCTCCATTAGCCTGGCTCCCTGAGGGACTATAAGCACTGAGACCCTTCCTACCCTTCATTATATGGAGTGTTGAGTTCTCCCTATGTAGAATCTCTGAGAGATGGGTGGATTGTTAAAGCAGCACAACTTGACCATGCACATACTCTAAAAGATCACACACCTGACTATGACCCCCCACACACATATACATACAGGCCTGCACAGCCACTTGCCAAATATGCATGCACACTCCAACCACCAGCACAGACATGTGCACATAGGCCCTCACAACCCTAATATACAAACACACATACAGATTGCACAACCATACAGCCAACTATAACTCTTCACAGACATACCTTCCTATAAACATACACACTTCACTGCTTGTCTGCCCAACTCATGGGTAGTTATGTGTATTAGGTAAGCTTCAACCACATCCTGGCTCTGTGCTGGGCTCCACAGTATTGGGACCAAAGAATCATTTTATAAGTCACCCCTATCTGATGTTTAAAATGTGAACAAACTGTACTTTGTAAAAACATCCTGTGTAAATGTGTTATATAACCTGCAAAAAAAATTTGTGACAACTTGCTAATTGTGCTAATTGTGTAAGTTTCCCTGAAAAAATTTGAGCAAACCGATAAGGTTCCTGGTCATGCTGGTTGCCAAGTAACAATGATCTCCTGGTAGCCTGAGGGATCACTCCCTCAGAACTGTTCCCACCAAATACTTCCTTTGTTAGCTCTCTCACAAGATGACTGTGTTTCCTGTTCCTCCTCTACTGATAAGGTTGATAGATCAAACTGTTAGCCAATCACTAGAAGATTTAGATCCCCCTCCTGTGTGTAACCTAAAATGCCCTTAAAAAGGGCCGGTACCCATTCTTCTGGATCTCCAAACCAATATTGGTAGACCCACTGCATGCTATGCTAATAAAAGTGCCCTTGTTCATTACCTGTGTGTGCTGGTTTTCCTAGCATGATCATACAAGCATTACAACAGAACAATGATGAATGAGGTATAGTCACTGCACGAACAGAATACACAACTGGGGGACCAATACAGAATCATAAATCTCTTTCAGCTCCTCCAATAGGGAAGAAACCACCAGGGAACTCTTCCTTTTGTTTTCTGAAAATCTCCTTTATTACAGTTGTATAAAACCACCTGATATATGTATTTTTTAAAAGAGACAGAGACAGCTCCATGGACATACCACACATTCACCTCATCTTTTTCTCCACACTGCTTCTCTTGTATCTCAAAACCATTTGGAGGGCATCCCGTGTGCCCCAGTGCATGTCCCACCTCAAGAAGCTCTCTTCCTACAGCTGAGCATTGTGGTGTACAGGACTTTATCATAGAATTTGAAAATGTGTCTGTCAGGGACACTTGGAAGTAACATCAGCCCACAAGGGAAGAGTGGGCAGAATCTGAGGAATCAACAGGTGCACTCAGATGGAAATCCATCTTGGACAATCCAGGCGTGGGAAAGACTGAGAGGAAAGGAGGTTAACATGTTTGGTGTGCTGGCCAGATGCCAAGGGAGAACAGGGAAGGTAGCACTGCTGGTGGGACTTGAAAAAGTGCCTATCTCCCTCCCTGGCTCCTGCCTTTACTCTCTGCTTCCTGCCTGCCATGATGTTAGCATCTGTCCTCCACCAGTCCCTTCCACCATCCCTTTCTGCCTTGGGGCCAGCTAATCATGAACTGAAAATGTGAGTCAAAATAAATATCTCCTTCTGAGGATATCTAGTATTTTATCCCAGTGAGAAGAAATTCATTAAGACACAGAGGATGTAAGGGATTCAGCCCAAGTTTTTCAGAATCCTTCACACATTTTCAAGAGCTTGACTTGGCCTTTTAAAAATAGAGAATAAAAAGCTCCATAGCAGATAAGCCTTAGAGAAAGAGCTTCCACCTTATAGGAGTCAAATCTCTATAAAAAGCTCCCTCCCACCCATGCTGACATTGCTTCCATCTGACCTCACCTGCCCACCCATCAATCTATCCATCCACTCATCCACCTGCCCAGTCATCTACCTAACCACCTATCCATCCTCCACTCAATATACCTCCCTGCCTACTTTATTACAGACCCAGGCTGGGAGCCGAACCAACAGAGAGAGAGATGAGATTACTATGGTTGGTTGGGGCCCAGGAAGCTGGTCTAGGGTTGGAACTCTGCTTTGTGCACATTGCTTTGTTAGAATTGCATCCTACAGAAGGCACTGACAGCACTATAATAGTCAGTTTCGTGTTGTGAAAAAAATAATGCCTGACTTAACCCCGTTCAATGAAGGAAAGACTCATTTTGGTTCATAGTGCCAGAGGTTTCAGTCCATGATTGCTTGATCCCGTTGCTTTGGGCCTGTGAGAGCAGTATACATCATAGAGGCAGTAGGTAGTACAAGAACACCTCATGGGACCATGATCCCAATACCTCCTTCAAGAGCCCACTGCTAGTGACCTAACTCTAAGCCTCACTCCTTTTTTTTTTTTTTTTTTTTTTTTTGAGACAGGGTCTCACTTTGTAGTTCAGGTTGGCCCTGAGCTCACTATGTAGCCCAGGCAAGCCTTGAACTCAGCAGTCCTCCTGTCTCTTCCTCCCAAGTGCTGGGATTACAGGTGTGAGCCACCACACCTGGCTAAGCCTCACTTCTTAAAGGTCCCCCACCTCCTCAGATTGCTAGGCTGGCACCAAGCTCTCAACATGTGGGGCTTTGGGGAACAATTCAGATCCAAATATTACAGAATAACAAAACCGGGGAATAGATGGCACCCAAAGGTCTGGAGGCAGTTTTATACCAGTAGACCTGACTGGGATCTTTCCCCAAAGAAGTCAGGCCCAGAATATCCAGGGGACCAGCAGTTTTACAGGATTTGCAGCCAGTGGTACAGAAGCAGCAGAGTATTTGCCAGTCTCTGGTTGGTTAGTTATTTTATATTTTTAATCTATGAAGCTTAATTCCATTGATGCTTCCCTGGGAATACAGAAAGCAGAGCTTATACAAAGCAAAGCCACAAAGGGGGAGAAGAGCAAAGAGTTCTGGAAGAGCTTTCTGAGTCCCTTATGTTCCCTTGGTGACAGATAACAGAAGTTCTCATGGCTTCTCATGTACATTCCACAAAGAACATAGTTGCCTAGTTAACACAGTTAACTCATAGTTTTCCAATTCAGCTATTTTGTTGTTGTTGTTGTTGTTGTTAAAAATACCCATCTGCCTGGAGATTCCCTTCCACAAACTACAGCAAGAACCATACCCTTCAGGGTATGCATGGCTTTTACATATTATGGCCCACTTGATGGGAGTCTGAGGTCCAAAGAAGGTGTATATGGACAAGGAATGTCTTCTTTAGGACAGTAGGCCCAGCACTCCACAGGCCTAGGGCTCCCATGTGTGCATCTGGCTCCCAGTACATCAACCCTTTGACAGCACAGGTGCAGGTGAGTAAAGGAGGCAGAGGAAACTTGTCCCAAAAGAAGTTTGCCAGTCTGGCATCCTTTCCCTCTGACATCTTCATGTAGTTGATTTTCAGATCACTTTATATCCTCTCATGTCATTAACAAGAGATCTGCTGCTCTCCCATCAGATCTGATTTTAGAGCACCATGAAACCAGAGCCCATCCGTGGAGAAGTGTTGCAGTCCATGTTCCATACAGCAAATCTGACTGCACCTGAGCCTGGCCCATAACTGGTGCTCTTCTCTGCCCTCAGACTGACTCATTTTCTAGGGGGTCACAGTGACCTCACAGACCCACGATGTAGGGTCTCTCGCTCCAGGGGAACAGATGGCATGTCAGTGTGCCGTATTCCTGCCTGAAAAGCATCTGGTATGTGCTTAAAGGCATTGATACCATGACTGCATGGGTCCTTCCGAAGCTGGATCTTGAGACTGACCAGTGTAACAGAGCACCATCATGGGCCAAGCATTCTGCTCCTCTGTAGGTGGCACTGACATGTGAGCCTCTCTGATGCCCACAGCATACCCTTTACAGCTGAGAAAACGAAGTTCAGAAACCTGGAGGTTATGCCCTAGTGCCTGTAACAGCTATACCACCCCTTCCTGCACACATCTCAGCATGGAGTTTGAATTTCTGACAAGCCAACTCTGTCCTCTCTAGATCATAGGTAGGCAGACAGACAGATAGACTTACCCTATTGGTTCTATTTCTCTGGAAAATCTTGATCAATATGCCATCTCTCTAGAAATCCTCTACCCACACCACAGCCGGTGAGTGAGGGTAAGACAGGACAAAGGAGGTGGGAACAAGTCAAGCAGGTAATGGTTACTGCAAAAGTACAGGGTTTTCATACCAGGCCCAGAAGGACCCATCTCCCCTCAGAGGCTATTGCCAGTTTTGTCCCAGCCTTATTTTCCGGTGGGAACCAGAAAGTGTATCTTAGTTCCAGAGCTGTAGAAGGCCTTCAACAAATGAATGCTTCTTCCCTGAGCCCCAGCTTCTGTTGCTACTGGGGGAGAAGGAGGTGCTGTTCCATGTCCCAGGAGACCCTAGACTGGAGCAGCCTGGGGTTTTATAACTCCAGGATCCTCCTAGGTAGTCCAGCCCACACCTTCACTCCAGTCCCCATGCCTGAGTGAGAGTCTCAGGGCCTCTCACAATTGACTCCTTCCTCATACCCCACAGTATCAGATGGGTTGAGGACTCTAGAAATATTTGTCTGTTCTCAGCTCTTTCATGCTGAGTCTGCAGGGATAGCAGTTGTAGGGCCTGCAGCCTTCCAAGGGGTAGCTTGTTCACCAGCCTTCTTTCCTGGTGCTCTTCCAAGGAAGGTTCCGTGGGCACGTGCTCTGCAAGCCCTGGACATTGCGCGCCCTCACCCAGAATGTCCAGGATGCTGTTGACAAGTGGGGGCAGCAATGCACAGGGTAATATTTAGAAGTCTATGCTGGTCAGCACTTCCACGGCCTGTGCTCTGATGACTGCTGCATTGAACTTGGAGGCAAGTAGGAACCAGATAGACTGAGTGACCTCAGCTTGTCCTGAGTCAGCCTGACTCACCAGCAAGCCCACCAAGTATTACTGCCTTACTGTATCCCCAATGCAAGTGAGAGGCCACACCTGGCTCCACAGCCTGGTCTGACCACATGACACCACTCAGAGACTTAAAATGCTCCCTGACCTCCTCAGCCAGGTGGCAGCGTCCTCTATATCTGCCTGGCTTGGTTTTAGTGCTCCTGCCTGCACACAGATGCAGGAGTCCCCTCCCAGCCTCTCTGCCACAGAGGGACTGGGCTCTGCCCCCTCCCACTGAGCCCCCTTCAGTGAGACCTTTACTCTGGCTGGAAACCATGCCTGAACGACAATGTCTGACCCCTGTCAGCATCTCAATGCTCATTTCTACCACACCCCTCCTCACCCCAGAATCCCCTCCCCAGCCACCTGCTGATCTGAGACTGTCTCTGTGTCCTTCCTCCGCCTTCCCCACCTCCCTCCCAGGTCACCCTGCACATCAGTGGCTGATCCCCACCCCTTGCCCTTCTTTGTCTGACTAAACACTTCAAAGCTCAGGGCCTGGCTCTTTTCCCCTTGAGCAAAATGGCATTCGGTTGGCCCACACTGTCCACATTTTTTATCTGATTTCCTGTGTTTGTCTTTTGGCTTCTGCTTTTTAATGTGCTTCAGACCTGTAGGAAAAGTTCCCTCGGGCCCATACCTAAGACCTGAGCACCACAGCCCTCTGGTCTACACATCAGGACCTCCTTCCACTCTGGTCTCACAGGAGACTCTCACAACTGACTCCAAACAAGATCTCTATTCCTGAGCAGATCACAGGCCAGTTCATTGTCACCTTCAGAGAAGATTCCATGTGAATGAGGAATAACAATTCAGCCTTAAACTCTGTGTGCATCTGGAGATGCCCAAGCCCTATAAAGAAGGGGCAGGATTTGACTGTGCATGGGAGGAGACAGGGACAGAAAGGCAGGTGATAAGAATGTCCATTCATAGTTGTACATGTATATACCATATATGTATGCATGTGCACATGCATGTGCATGGTGTGTGGTGTAGACATGCTTTCTGGTTTACTTGACAAAATCTTCATGATGTGAGGAGGTGATTTCTCTTCATCACTGCTGTCTGGCGAAGAACTGAACCTAGGGCACTGGGGACGGCGGGCAGAGGGGAGGCATCTGTGACACACTAGAGGGAATCAGAAAAGGAGCTTTTCTTCTCGGACACATCATTTAGGCAAGCTACTCAGTCTTTCTGGCCTCTGCATTCTCTTCTATGAAATGGTAGTAAACATATGAACCTCACAAGATCAAGCAGAGGGTGGGGAGGGGAAATGTCGAGCTCATCATGCCCCTGAAGGAGGGAGAACAAAGAAACAAATCCCCAGTGAGCAGAGAGCCCTGCCAGGCACCGGGCTGCATGCTGGAGCTTGTGAACACAGTGTTATTATGGAAAGTGCAGAAGTGATTTGCAATATAATTAAGATGGATGGCTCTAATAATCCTGCAGGGCCTGATTCCGCGCTGCATTACCAGGCATTTACAGGGAGTTTTTGTGCACTTTGCTTCGGTGAGCACTGGAGCCCATCAAAGTAATGCGTGGAGGATGAGTTCTCAGCCAAAGGGCCTGGACTGGTGCCAGTGGAGAGCATACATCAAAGTCCCAAAGGCACATGGCCGAACCACCATGGCGGGGAAATCATCCTCACTTCAACAGAACAAAACCATCCACTTGCCCTCTCTGGGGCACAGTGCTTCAGGCCCCAGCAGAACCCTGGGTTGCCACCTTCTCACCCTAGCAACACAGGAGCACTGATGAAAGAAGACACTGTTGGTCCCAAAGGGCCCTGGAACCTGCCCAAGGTCACCCAGCTCAACAAAGGCAGGATCCAAAGTCAGATGGAGGCACCTACCCATGTAGGTTTCTGCCCTACTCCACAGTAAAGGCCTCTGCTCTGCTGCTTCCAGCCCCAGCATCACTGCAGGCTGAGCTCGGAGCTGAGGAGTCCCTGCTTCCCCGGACTCATGATGCAGCATTAATACTAAAGCCAGGCTTGCTGAGCTGGGCCCTGTGCTTAGACCTTGGCAGGTACTGTTTGAAATCATTCCCAGTACTTGTCACATAGAGTAAACGGCAAGGTGCAGCTGTGCGGAACCCAACAGAATCTCCCCAGTTCTGGATCCTGCCTCCCTCCTCTGGGCTACAGGAAGCCAATCTATAGGGGTCAGAATGCTGTTCCTTAGGAAGTTGAGTCATCCAGAGTCGGGGCTGGGATCCTCCCTCAGGTCCTGCAGAAGGTCGAGCAAGCCCACTGCCTCCAAGGACAGACCCCCGCACCCACTCGGCAAAGGCCTCTCTCTCTATGGCTGCATCCGCAGAGGCCCACAGGATCTGAGCAGATGCTGCTTGTACCCGATGTAGCCCTGCCATCTCCAGCCCACCTCTTTGAGCAGTGGGTGTGCAGGCAGGGCTGGCCTGAGGTCAGACACTGGGTCCACACCAGTTACCAATGGTCAGCCCATTACTAACTAGGCAACCTTGGACAAGTCACTCTACTGTATTCTACCTAGGCCTCGGCTTCCCCATCATTGAAATGAGGAGATATTTTTGCCCCAACATGTCTACTGAGAAGACAGAGGGCTGCAATGTCTGCAGAGCTTAGTAGTCAACCTTTCCCAGCCTCCCCCTCCCATAGCAGAGACTGGAAGGGGTCACACTGGGTGGGAGTGGATGGGGGAGGGGCCCTTGCTCCACAGACTCTCACTCTAGACAAAATGCCAGGGGAGGCAGAAAACAGGAAGGATGGATTAAGCTGCAGATGCCCATTGCTCAGGGCCTGTTTGGAATGATGGGGCCTCCTTGCTGCAGAAAGAACCATCAAGGACAGCTGCCCCAGCCAGAGTGGGGCCAGAAGTCTAAGCCCCCAGGTCCCAGAGCATCCCACACCCTCCCTCTGGCCATTATCCATAGGACTTTGATATCTAATGAACCATCTTCCCCTTGGTCCTTGCCATGGCTCCCTGACCTCCAGGGGCTGAACACTTCCAGCCGCATGACCCTCTAACTGCTCTAAGCCCTGCTTCCTGCAGGTATAAACTGGAGACAGTATCGCTTCTCGGCCTTTTGGCTAAGATCAAGTATAAACTGAAGACAGTAATGCACTCTCTGGGGAGCTCATGAGCATCAAGCTTGTGTAGTGAACCCCCTGCCAAGCTCCTTTTCTGTCCTGTCCCAGCTGCACCCCAGCTGAGCTATACAGTGGAGAGAGAGAGAGAGAGAGAGAGAGAGAGAGAGAGAGAGAGAGAGAGAGAGTAGAGAGGGCAATGGCCATTGTCCTCTACCATGCCCACACATTTCCTCCTTGGGTGGCAGACCGGATGATTTTCTAGGTGAGAGCTTTGTATGAGTTCAAAGCCCTTTTAAAATCCTATAAATTGGGGTCACACAGCAGGCTGCACAGCCAGAGGTGAGCAGTGGGTGAGGGAGCAAAGGGCCTCTGTGTTCGCAGCCATTCCCCACCGCTCACATTACAGCCTGAGCTTTGCCTTCTGTCAGATCAAGGCCTTGTGCCACAGAAGGAAGTCGAGGGACCCCAGCAGAAAAAACACGTGCCTGTGCACACTGAGAAGAAAGTGATGCAAAAGATCGATCTCCCTGAAGGCAGCTGGAGGCGGTACAAGCACAGAGGAAGCAGTTCAGAGCCCCATGGAGCTGAGAGGAGATGCCCAAGCCAGGTCACCTTCAGGTCAGCTGTAGCCCTTTGTGTGGCTAACAGATGTAAGGAGCGCCCAGGTGGAGACGCTGGCTCCTCCACCCACAGCCTTGTGGACAGCAACAAGCAACCACCTTGTGGGTTTATTTCCCCACCTGGGCCATCTAATCCCACTTGGCAAAATACCTTCAGCAAGGGAGTTTCTTCTGCTATGTCATATTGTGTTCTTTGCATACAACCCTATGTCTCCAGAATCACTGTTGCATAAAAGAACACAAGCCAGACTGTAGCTTTTTTCTGCTCTGTTGAGACCCAGTCTCACGGAGACAATCTCTCAGAACACGACATGATCTTAAAGTCCAACCAAAGCTTTATTACCCAGCTGGGGCCATGCCTCTACACCGAGGAAGACAGCAAACTAGACTAAGACACAGTATTTAAAGGCAAAATTTACTACCCTCTGACCCATTATCAAGAGGTTTCTATGAAGAAATGATTAGATCATTCTATTGTTAAAGTGCAGAAGCGAGTCCTTACAGAAGCCAGTAGCAATGATTAGATCAATGGTTACTATAGAATAGTACATTCTAAAAACGTACAATCTGCTGCCTCATGCATCATTTGAATGGACAGTTCCCAAAAAGACAAGTTTCACGTTCACAGGGAGGTTACAGGACACAAAGTGGAGGTTCTTAACAAAATGGCTGTTTTTATGACAAGTTGGGTCTCACGTTCCCCACTGGTTCTTGTAAGTTTAATCAAACCTTTGATTAGTTTTGGTCTTTTCTTACAGAAAGAGGATATTTTTTCTTTACCACCATTAATTGTCAAGCCCTAATCATGAGCAATAATAAGAGGATACAGATTGGCCCTGTTGGAGAAGGTATTAGGGTTGTTGTCCACAGTGACCAGTTGAACATAGATTGGTATCATCCTTGACTCTTTTGATTCCCATATTTGTCTTTTATTTTTTTTTACCATGGCTACAGTATCTTGAATTATTTTAGAGTGATTTGCATAAAAACAACAGATTTTTTTCTAGTGTTACACACAACCCTCCTTGTTTCATAAACAGTAAGTCTAGCCCCTTTTGATTCTGCAGCATAACATTAGCCAATGAGTCCACCTGATTTTATAGCCTAGATACTGAGTCTTTTAAGTATCCTAAGTCCCATGCTGCTTGGTAGCTCAGAGCTTTGAAATTTTGGTCCTGCATAATTAAAGAAGTCATCCCTATGGCTCCAGATCCAGCTATTTTTAGTCCTACTAGTATGGGGACCAAAATCAGGACTGCCCTCCCTACCTGGTGAAGCATGTGGAAGCTAGCCAATGGGTCTAAATGTTTTCATCCCCCTTGTGTATTGTAACGTAAGACCTGAGGGAGCATATATACTATCACACAGAGTTTGCTACCCTAGGTTTTATGTTTGTGGTTACTTTTATATAATAGGGGGGCCTGGGATAATCTTTAGAAAAACATCAATTTTAACTTTTCAAAGAGCTAACAAAACAGGACCTGTCCAGCTGATATAATCTAAACTCTTGTAGCGTCATGGTTGCCAAGCCTCTGAGAACAGCTGACATAAGAAGTAAGCCTAAGTGATATCACTAAAGTACTCTTTAATCATAGCCAAAACCTATTTTGTAAGTGACAGTTATGTCAAAGATCAACTGTAATGAACCTTAAAAATCAACTCAATTTTTAAATTCCTTTTACAGCATAATCACCAAGTGCTCTACCTAAATAAAGGAAAGAGAACAGTAGTTTGGGGAACCACCAAAACATAGAAATATTTTATTGACCTTCTAGCCAAATGATGGTCATAAGTGGAGGCATATCCTTATCGTGACCTTTTGCAAAAGTTAACACGAATGCAGTTTTTTTATTGTGTTTTACCAGTGTCACCTGTTAAATGAAAATCTTAAATTTCTATCTGTGAGGCATAAGAGTTAATAGCATCTCCTTTATATGGTCCCATATATCCCCGTAGTACAATCAAGATTATTATGGCCCCATTTCTCAGCTCTGTCTTATCTTTAGATTGCCTGGTTGGCTAAGGACCTCTCTTCTTGGGTAACATCTTTTAGAGGCACTGGCTTGGCATGAGAGAGGTGGATCCAGGCCATGACTCTAGCCACTTTGAACACTGAGAAAGTTGTCAATACCACAGGATAAGGGATAAGGTCCTTTCCAGTGAAGTTTGAGAGTTTTGGAGGGGTGTCTATGGACAAGGACGAGGTCTTGTAACCCTAGTACAAACACTGTTGTGGATCTCAAGCTGGATGTCCTGTAGTGCTTGTGGGGGTTAGACCAAAGAGTAGTTAGTGACCTTATTTTTACTTTGGGGAGAAGTGGTAGTGGTCTCTCATATATAACTTTAAGGTAGTGGACTTGATTTGTAACAAGGCAAAAGGGAATGCATCAAGCAACCTACCACCAGTTTTTAAATCAAATTTTTTAAAGGTTCTACTTATTTTCTTTATTTGTCCTGAGCTTTGTAGGTAATAGGCACAATGTAATTCCACTTAATGTTCAAGGCCTTCACCAACAATTTGGATATCTGAGCTGTGAAGGCCAGGCCATTGTTGGACCGCAGGTAACGTGGGAGGCCAAATCTAAGGATGAGCTCTTGAAGTAACACTTATAGTAGCAGTCTCTGGTCAGGAAGAGTCAGCTTTTACCCATTTTGAAAAAGTGTCCACAAAGATAAGCAAATACTTACACCAGTTTTTACTTCATTTTATTTCAGTGAAGTCCAGTTTTCAATGTTTTGTTTTGTTTTGTTTTTGTTTGTTTTTTTGGCTAATTACCTCTGAATTGAGTTTTTCCTGGTACCTGGAACAAATGTCTCTAGGTCCCACTGGTTCTTCTGTCATTCTTTTGGTGACTTTATCCTCAGACAGGATTTTTGAAGAGTCAAGCCTGGAACACACCCTAGTAGCACAGGAGGTTAGCCACAGGGCTGATGAGGTTAGTCACTCATTCCTTAGTGAGGCTGCTTCAGCACATATATCTGATGTATAATTTCATGGAATAATAAAGTCTGCATTATTAATAGGCTTAAACGAACTGTGCACCAATGTCTAATCCAAAGCAATGGCCACACATTTTTAGTTAAGCACTGTCACCTCAGAAAGGAGGTATTTAGCTGGTAGACTTGGTATGGGAAAAACTTGTCTCTAGTTCTCGTATATCTGGTTTGGGTTGCTGGAGCAATGGCTGGTGATGGATGTGGCAACAATGTCAGCACAGCCACTCACAGTCACAAGCACAGCCCCAGCAGCTTGGCAGAACTCAGGGTGGGCACAGCAGCCTGGATGGCTAGGCATTGCCACTCTAGTGTTCTAGTTCTAGTTCACTTGGGCAGTTACAGCAAAGGTGGGACCACTATGCTCAGCACAGCTAGTACAGCCTCCACACACAAGGCACCCAGTACATGGGTCTGGTGCACCTTTTGGCACTGCCTAGCTCGGTGCCGCTGTGTGTTCTTTACAATAGGTGTGTGTACCCAGGCTTAGTTTGGCTGGTAGGCAGTGTGGGGCTCTGTGTGTCCAGCATCTCAGGGTATTTTTTGTTGCCTTTCTGAGCTCCCGGTGTTGTGTCTTTCCAAGATAGCAATGGTTACATGTTCTCAAGTTTTCTTGGTGACAGCTTTTTTTTTTTTTTTTTTTTTTTTTTTTTTTTTTTTTTTTTTTTTTTTTTTTTTTTTTTTTTTTTTTTTTTTTTTTTTTTTTTTTTTTTTTTTTTTTTTTTTTTTTTTTTTTTTTTTTTTTTTTTT
>PVIC010000582.1:75573-88893 GCA_004025085.1 Thryonomys swinderianus | reverse complement strand
CCAGTAGGCTACTGAAAGCCTCTCCAAGAATGTTGTGGGCAACTCCATTTTTTTCTTGTTTAGCTGCTGTTCAGTTCCTTTTACCATGGTCAGTATTCAGGTCCCAGTTGGGTTGTGGGCAGGAGGGTCTTTAAACAGTGACCACCCATGGCTCAGGGTTGTGACAAGCTCATACCAGGGATGGGTGGCAGTGCAGAGGTCAGCAGGCGCTTCTTCTCTGCAGCAAAAGACTCTTCCCCTGGATCACCTCTGTGGTTTCCTATAGAATCCAATCTCTTTCTTACAGTAAAACAGACTTAAGGAGAGAGATTAGAGTGACACAAAGTTTCCGCCTGGCTGGGCTTCTTTGGGGGAAGTAGAAGGCTGAGATGACCTGTGGGGAGAGAAATTATTACAGGCCACCAGCTTACCCAAAATGGCCCATTAGGCATTCACATTCCATGCCTGGCTCCACACCAGCGAGCCAGGCATTTTTTTACCCAGAGACAAAGATGACACTGAACACAAGACAAACACAGCACCAGACAAATATTACATGAGTGACCACAAAAGCAACTCGAACCCCCCAGTGTTACTCTAGCCAGTGGGTAACTCGTGCCATTTCAGTGAGCCCCCTGGACAGAGGAGTATTATGTCTCATTCAACCTCCTCTTGTCTACCTCATCACAAACCAAAGAGAAAACTATAGGTCTTTTACCTCTAGAGGCTTTTCCCTGATGAAGTTCCTGGTGACAGAACCAAGACTTACATGCCTCCATCTGTGGGCACCAGGCCTGGGGCTCTAGAACATCTCAGGTCCCTCACACACACCCCCTGCAGAGTCAGGCTTACCAAAGAGGATCCTAGGGGCAGTATGGTTCCCACTCTGTAGGCTCAGAGATATCTCACTGGGGCCTCCAATGTTGGGACCAAGTGCCACAGAGACAAGTTCTCAGGACACAACATTATCTTAAAGTCCAACCAAGAACTTTATTACCCAGCTGGGGGCCATCCCTCTGTACTGAGGAAGGCAGCAAACTAGACTAAGACACAGTATTTAAAGGCAAAATTTACTACCCCCTGACCCATTACCAAGTGGTTTCTATGAAGAAGTAATTAAATCATTCTATTGTTAGAGTGCAGAAGGGAGTCATTACAGAAGCCAATAGCAGTGACTAGATCACTGGTTACTATAGAATAGTACATTCTAAAATCATACAGTCTGTGGCTATGTGCATCAGTTGGGTGGATAGTTCCGAAGGAGACAAGTTCCAGGTTCACAGGGAGGTTACAGGACACAAAGGGGAGGTTTTTAACAAAATGGTTGTTTTTATGACAAGTTGGGTCTCACATGCTCCACAATGTCCAGAGCAATAACTGTGACATTCAGATGATCCAGGGAATGAAATCATACTGAGAATTCTTCACTCTTACTTTGGTTCTGGGCTGGGACTGCTTGAGAGTGCACTCACCTGGAAATGCAGCCCAGGGTGCCAGAGGAGGGGCACCCCAGGAGCAAGCTTCAGAGCAAACTGTCCAGAGGAACAGAAGAAACTCCAGGGCTGTGCTGACCTTGCTTTGGGCGACACAAAGACTCATTTTTCCTGTGCTCTGTTCATTACAGGCAAGTCACCAAAGTTCATCTCAGGTCAGAGGGAGAAGAACTGGGTTCTACCTTTGACAAAGAAATGGCCAGTTCCTCTTGCAGAAGAGTATGTGGGTGGAAGATAGAGCTCCATCTTCTTTAGAGAAATACCATTCACCAGAGTTTGGAAGGGTATAAGTGTGATTAGTAAGATTCAGAGACCAAGCCTGTCTACCAACATCACAATGTTCCTGGTGGCCAGACTGTCCTGTCCCACCCAAGGAGAATTACCACAATCCTGCCTGACCTGATAAAGGGACAGCAACATAATCGAACCAGGCAGCTCTAGACCACCCCTGAGAAATATGTATTGGAAGACCAGAGCTTCCTTCGAAATGAATGAGGAGCAAGCCCCTTTCACCTTAAAAGATATCCAGCATTCTGCCATTGACCACATGCTCCTGATATCAGGTGTTTGCCCAGCCTTGAAGGCCACCTCATAAAACATGAGGAAAGATCATTTCAAGCTATAACCATGACTCAAGCAAATGCCAAAGGCCCATGGGGATTCCACAATAAAGTGGAGACATGCCAAGCCTAATGATCTCTCACTGCCTGCTTCTTTTGGGAAGGTGAATCCCCCACTGGAGAACAGCAGTACAGTCTCATTGACAGACATAACTATAGCCATTGTCCCTAACTGTGATAGTTATCTCAGAGATCACACCTGTCTGAAAGGCCTGTTCTGCTTATGTACAAGAAGCTTCATGAGAAGGAACCTACTTTAAAGAACAAAGAGGGAACATGAAGAAACTGGCCTTAAAGACATCCCCATCAAGTGGTCTCTGAAGTAGCAAGTGACTCAGAATAATAGCTGAGCCTTAGAATATGGACATTATCCTTTGAGTTTTTGGGTGAATGAGAGGAACCATTTTCCCTTCTTCCCTGGTGTCCATGACCCTAGAAAGGCAACTGAAAGAGCTCTCTGGGTTCCCATCTAGGAGGCAGAAACTGTTACAATCAAAGCAGGGAAGAAGCTGAGAATGTGTTGTGTAGAGAGCAATGAGTGAAGTCATCTCCACAGACAAACAAGAAGTCACAGATGATTATGGACTGTGATTATGGACTATGATTCCCTGTGGCACGTGCCCTGAAAAAACCCAGACTGCTAGCAGTAGGACAGCCAAGAGAGCCAAGACATTTCAGAAAGGAAGTGGCCTAATGAAACACTGTTGTGACTGTGGTCCTATTTTTGGAGGTAGGCTGGTAAGGTCTGAGGCAACCATGGGTTAGACCAGATTCCAATGACACTATAAATGAGCAACAGAAAGCATGTCACAGTCAGTGTACAGCTAACTTCCTGGTCAAAAACACAAACTTAGGGTGCACTAGAGATCAGAGGATGTGGGATCATGGTGGGCAAGGTCTCTCAGACTCAGGAGCTGAGGAAGGTGGGGGCAAAATGGAAATAACTTGAGAGAAGGATAGAGCAAGTGTGGAGACATCAACAGGAGAGCACCAAGACCGAGTCTGACCTTTGCCGGCTCCACAGAGATACTGGTTGCACTGTCTGCTCACATCCATGCCTGGATCAGGCCTGCATCACCCTCTAGAGCAGCAAGGAATGCCGGGGTCTCTTCTTCTTCCTGACCATCTGGCCATGGGCCCTGTCCATGTACAGAATGTCTCTCTGCCTCAGGTACAGAAAGGACAGTGCCCTACAGATCCCTGACCTTGATGCCTGAAACACAGGACCGTGGTTTCAATCTTTCCCGAGAGCATCATCTCATTTAAAATTCCTTCCAATTTCAGTCAAAATTCTTTTGATGGTCATTAAAATTACATGAGTGGCTTCATGAAATTTTAATGTTCTCTACCAGCAAGTCTAGGAGAAATCCCCCTAGGCATCCCCACTGATCATTCTAAGTAGATACAACAAAGCATTTCAAGACACAAGTTTTAACCAGAAAGAAAATGAAATGAATATTTCATTTATGATGGCTCATCTGGTAATGAATTTTTCTGTAATTTTTCTATTTAAAAATATCAAGCAACTAAATCTAACCCCTTGTAAAAGCATTGACCAGCCAATACTAACCTCTTAGATTTCTCAGATGTCCTTTCAACCAAAGTTTTTTGTGACAACTGGTCAGAATATGTAAGTCAGTGACCTCTAAGATTATTCTGTGAACCAAGTGAATTGATTTAATTGTGCACTTTGTTAAAGACAGATGTTCATGTAATGTCTGTTTGTCCCTAGCTCTCTAACTGCCATTGTCCTAGTATCCTCATGCTCACCTCATGTGAAGCTAAAGCTTTTGCTCAGGATTTGAGAGGCTCCCAGAAGATTCTAGGAGACCCCCAAAGTATTACAAAGCCCCAATCCATAAATTCATGTGAATGTTAATGAGTACAGTAACTTAATGTGCTACTATTATTCAATAAAGAGTATACATATCCTTTGTCCCTGATTCCTGATAGACAATCTAAGTCCTCAGAATTTCTTGAGTGATAGGAGAGTCTTTATTATTCATGCTGGGCTCATAGGGCCATACCTAGTTAGTCACTGCTAAGGTTGACATCAAAATGTCCCCCAATGCATCAGGTGCCCATTAGGAGAGAGGGTGATTTGACAGGGCAGTAGTCAGTGTGAGAGAGATATAAAAGCAGATTTTAAGTGGGAATTGCTATAGTTGATCATGTTCACTGTATTTCATGTGTTAGCACTGTGAGTCCCATTTTCTTATGCTAATTGATAGAATTTGGAGACAACGCCCATGGGTAAGTTGGTCCTGTGTGCTCAGCCCTCATGAACAGATTAACCTGTTCACAGTGAGGGAGTGTGTACCTTTGTTGTGAGTTCTCCTTGCCTTGCTTGCTTTATGTCTTGCTTGAGTACTGTCTATAATATTACCATGTGGCAAAAAGACCCGAACCAGAAGTACAACAGATGTTGGTGCCATGCCCTTGGACTTTCCACCCTCGAGAAATGTGAGCTAAATCAGTTTCTAGTTTTTACAAGTTACCTAGTTTCAGATATTTTGTTTAAGCAACAGAAAACCGACTATGACCAGGATCTAAAGGGATCTTTACACTAGAAAGATGTTCGGCCACTAAAGGAGAAGCTGAATCTCTCACCTCAAACACAGGATAAGCTGTCCTATGTAAAGATTTTAGGTGCCTGGAAGATTCTAACTCCTTGAGATGTCTAGAAATGGAAAAGATTGCTTTGATAATTCAGACTCCAAATTCTTGCCCCAAGAGTACATAAAACACAATTGAATTGTACTATAGATAAGAGAAATTGGAATAAATAGTGGTTTAAAATTCATAAGAGCTACCAGCAGTAGGCAGAGGGTTGGATTTCAAAGACTACCCAGATTGCAAATTTGGCTGTCACTTCAAAGGGTTGGTATCACTTTAGCCAACAGATGATACTAATGTAGGAGAGAACTGGGCCAGGTGCAAAGCAATATGTGAAACCTATTCTCCTTGTATGCTTCCCAAATGTAAAGCATAAATCAAGGGAAAGGAAGGCTCTAGCAAATCTAATGACTACATCCTATAGAACCTATGCAAGTGTTTGTGGTGATCTACTACCAAGCATTCCATTTCTTAGCAAGAGTAGATAAGATCTGCTTTTATTGCTCCACCCTCATAACTCAAACCTCATTACTCCCAATCTGAGGAAGGCCATACCATACCTGCCAGGGAAAACTGGAAGACAGAAAGCAAGAGCTAAGAAAACCAGAAATAGAATCCAGTGGCAGAAGGAGCTGACCTAATTCTTCCTAACTTCTTCACCATCATCTTTCTTGTTGGACTTAGTTAAAACATATTCTTCAACAATTTCCTGAGAAAAGGTAGAAAAGTTCAGTTTTAAACCTCACCTGTTGAGCTATCACCGGTTTTTCTTCCTCTTTGACTGGTGTTGGCTGAGTATGGAATTGTACGGTGGAAATATTTTTCTCAAAATGGACAGCATTGCTTCATCATGATTGCTGGATGCTATATTGGTCTCTTTCTTCTCCATACTTTGGTGAAATTTTTCTTATTCCTAGGAAAAGGAAATTTCTCCTTGGTAGGCATTTTGAATCTGGAAATTCATGTCTTTCAATTCTATACTTTTTTCTATTATGTCTGTTGGTTTCCTGTTCTGTCTTCCTCTTTGCAGGCTGGCTGAGAATAGATGGGAAGGAAGATACTGTAAGCAGTGGACTTGCTTATCATAAGGCTGTGATTCCTGCCCAAAGCTCTAAGGGAGGGAACACCTGCCTCTCCTAACCTCAATTCCAGGGAATTAAGCCATTCACTTGCAGAAACATTGCCTTAGCAGAAAAGCAATAGCAATTAGACATATTCCTTAATTCTGACTCTAACCAAAGCCAGTGGAGGTAACAGTTCAGCAGTACTCAGAACATCCCTCTGATCACAGAGCCTAGCTGACTGATGGGCTGGATTTACCAATGGAACTGTTATGTTAGCAAGCTTTTATGCCTGCCCTCTGTGTGTGTGTGTGTGTGTGTGTGTGTGTGTGTGTGCGCGCGCACGTGCGTGCACACACACACACACAGAAGATATATCCCCTCCCTGGATATACTTTGTACAGAAGTTCTAATAATTTCTTCTCCTTCATTCTCTCTCTGGAACATGAACTAACTGAATGTTGGACCTCATCGATTATCTAATCTTTTCTTTCTTATTTCTCATTGGTTTTTGTGCTTGTGTTCGAAATATTTTTGAAACTTTTATCTCCCAAGCATTTTTAAGCTTTTAGATTTCTGCTCTCATATGTATATCAGCCAAATAATTCTTTCTATTCTATTTTCCTTTTATGTAGAAGCTTCATCTTGTCTAGTGAAAGCAATGTTTTGTCTCATAGCAGAGTTCTAAGTTTTCAGGGTCCCACTATACTTCTGTACTCTTTGTTTTTCTACAACTTAGGTTTGTCTTTGATTTTAATACTGTTGTTTTTGTCTCTTCACCAAACTGGAAGCACTCTTGGCTCATCCTAACGTAGCCCAGGTTGGTCAGAAAGTTGAAAGCACAGCACAGAAGACAAAGCTTGGACCCTGAAGGATGAAAGGATCCCAGAAGCTTTTTCTTTACTGAACAGTAAGGAGCTTCACTTTTGTTCAAAGTACATTGTACAAAACAGCTGCTGTAACAGTGACTTCTCTTTCTGTCGTCACATACACTGGTGGCTAAAACTCTGCCTACACTCTGCCTGTACTCTCATAAGAGGCACAAAACAGCTGATGTTTTACATATGCTGTAAAAATATATTTCCCACAGGTTTCCTCCATGGCTGTCCATTTCTATCATACCTGTCCTACCTGCTGTGCTACTCTTTCACAACCTTTTGAATTCCAGTCCTGCTGGGCTATTTCATACAAGATAACACAATCAAAATACTGGATCACCACTCCCTGGACAGTATAGTCATCCCCTAGATCCTCAAGAGACCAAGCCCTATGCAATACCAGCAGCCCCATTTTCAGAATGCAACTGCAATAACCCCACATCCAGGATCCCACTGGGGTCTGATATGAAAGCCTATGCTTATCACAGCAAACTCTCCTGTAACCCTGTAGAATTTATTTTGTCCTGCAAAAGAACGTGGTTCCCAGGAAACAGGCCTCTCGCATTCCACATGGAACTGTAGAAGGGGTAGAGGGCACAGAAGGAAGAGTCTGGAAGATGCTACCTTTCCTGCTCCTCTGCCTCTTGCCAGGTGCTAGCGGGAAGAATTGTCTCAGCTGCTGGGCAGAGTTGCCTGCCCTGTTTGACTATGACCTGCAGAGCCTCTGGGGCACTCCAGGGCCACCTGCACAACTCTCTCAGAGCCTGCACTCCCTCCTCCAAGAGGACAGCATCTTGCTCCAATTCCAGTACCTTGGTGAGGAGCAACCCCAGTACCTTGGTGGAGGGCAGAGATCAGAGCTGGTTCCTAACCTGCCCTGGTCCTTGCTCTCTTGATTTCTCCTTTTCCCATATTCCTTTCTCAGATCCAGACCTTGTAGAAGAAGAGATAGCCAAATTGTTTGAACAAGTGCACCAAGCCATTGGGAAGTTTAGGAACGGTAAGGAGGACCTTGTCTCGGGGGGGGGGGGCTTGGGTTGATAGAGCTTGACCCTCCGACATATTCCCAGGAGGCAGCTTTGGTCATGGGTTAAGAAAGGGCCAGTAAGGTGTCAAGGGACAGAAGCAGTCTGTCTCTGGGTGCTATACAGAATGTCTCCTTGAAATACGGTTTCGAATCTCAACCTTAAAAATGCTACAAGCTCAACATCTTTCCCTCCTCTCCACCCAGACAAAACATTACTTCTGAAAGAGATTCAGAGCCACAAGGATCTCTTTGCTGAGAGGCTGAACAAAAGAGCTGAGTGGCTGAGGGTGCAGGGTAAGAGAGACTTGTCCCTACCTGCTCAGTCTTTCATCCCTACAGAATACAATCCGCAGCCCCTCATGGGTAAGCCCCGGAAGCCCCTAGCCTTCCTCACCTACAGCCTGGGTGCCTGCCACACCTTCCCCAACTCCACTTCCTGCTCATGTGCCCCAACCCTTTCCAACTCTATCTACATCCCCAGCATCTCTGTTTCTTCACCATCTCACCTTTCTCTGCAGCCTGCAACATGTCGTGTGGTGAGTACAACCCAGCCCTGGGCCCAAGTGGGGGATACTAATCTGAACTCGCTCTGAAGGTCCTGCTCATCACTCTTGTAGATGCCAAATATAAAATGGAGATCACTGAATGTGCCAACTGCAGGGTTATCCTCCTGTCTTGCAATGACCCTGTGCTCTGCCCAGGTCAGTGACCTCTACCTATCCAGCCTCCTTCCTCACACTTCTCAAGGCTGCTGCTGTCTCTATCCATCTTTCTTCTCCCCAACCTGGAACTTTTCTTGCCTTTCTTCCTATCACAGGAGCAAGTACCATCTGTGGGGTCTCTTGATGTTCACATGTCTAGCTTCAGAGTTGTGGAGCCATCTGCCCCTAGGTTCTTAAAGTCAGATGCTGAAGACTTGCCCAGCTGACCTCTACTTCCCCCAAACCTGCTCTGCTTTCAAGGTCCTCCCCAGCACAGGTACCCACTCACACCCTTCTGTGCCAAGAATCTCCTCTACCTTCTCCCTCCCTTGGACTAACCACGTGGAATCACCATGTCTGGCTTAATGACTCTTCAATATGCTCCCATTCACTCTAACTTCCCCTCTTCCCAGACACCCTGATCTCTCACCTGTGTTATGGCAGCCTTTCTTATCTGGCCTCCTTTCCATCTTAGCCACATCTCACCCCTCCACCAGACAACTCATTCTCATGGAGAGCTCTTACTCCTCATGTTCCCTGTCTGTCAACCCCAGTGGTTCCCAGCTTCCCTTAGATTCCATCAGGACTCTTCTGAGGCCCTATCTAAGCAGCAGCTGCTCATGTCCCACCTCCCTGACTCTCAACCTTGTCAAGCTCTGGACACTTTAGACAGGTGGGCAGCTTCATGATCCTCTCTGAAGCATGTCCTCTTCCCAGAGCAGCTTTGCTCATGACCACTGGAGCTGAACCCATGTTTGTCTTTCACAGTCCAGTCCCAGTCCCTGTTTTCTGAGTGATTTTCTCTGAGTAGCTCCTATCCTCAGAACTTTGTCATCCTTCTTTGCCATTACCTTCTCTACCCAAGGCACATCCTATTTTCTGTGGGCACCACACTGGAATTATTTACTTGTCCTCTTCCGGAGAGACAGACTTGTGACTGACTCATGTCTTGAAGTGCGCCTTACATAAAATAGGTCCAAAAGCAATGTTTGTAAACAAGTGACTCAGTGGGTCAATGACAGAAGGAGGGATGTGTGGCCTTCTCTCAAGTGAGGACAACCGTGCCTCTCCACACACCAGGCTCCTCCCTTTCATACCCCTAGCCAAGAACCATCACAACCAAAAATGGATCTTGATACTCACAGTCTTCGCCATTGTGCTACCCGTGGTCATGGCTGGTGGTGGGTGAGTGACTGTTCCCAGCCCGGTGGCCCCAAGAAAGACATAACTGTCTCTTGACTGACTCATCTCCACCCTGTTTCCTGGCTCAGATGTTACCTGTATTGGCTCAAGAAGAAGGAGACAGAAAAGGTACTATGGAAACAGACCCCCTGCAGAAACTAGGGCTGCCTCAGAGAGAAAGCTGGGTGTCCTGGGAATAGCAGGGCCTGGGGGCCCCAACTGAAGATCCTAGGATCTGGCACCCAGAGCAGAGTGGGACCGTGGACCACAGCTGCACCCACTGCAGGGACACAGGCAGCTACACTCCAGCCCTTTACTCTCACACAAAGTGCCCCTGCTTTGTCTTGTCAGTGTCCCCTCCCTCTGCCCCACTGGCTACCCGCACAGGTCAGCACCATGGTTGCCTCTGCCTGGCTCCCCGCCCAGTGTAGGCAGTAAAGGCTTCCAGCAGGAGGTCAGAGGACTGGGGGGAAGGGACCCTGCTTCTTTTCTTTTCACAGGAACAAGACAGCCACTTATCTTCCAGAAATGAACACAATCCCTTCCTCTGAGCTTTCCGTTCTGTGACACTCTCCGTACCAAGGCCACAAGTCCTGAGGCCCAAGAGACTGCACGCTCTCAAGGTTTCCCTATGCACATGCTCTTGTAAATAGTCCTCTCATTAAAACATCCCTCTGAATTCTAATTTCTCCTTCCTTCTCTGACCCAGGCTGAGAAGAGACTTCAGTAACCCTATGTGAGCTGTCCTGTCTCATTATCTTCCCTGGTGACCAACCACCCTCCTCCTGTCCTGGTCCCCAGGGTGGTAGCTTCTCACTTTCATACCAGCCTCACCTAAAAACAACACAAGGGCAGAGGGACAAGGGCAGAGGTGGCTGGGGGTTGGTCAGAGGTCACTATCTCTGGGCATGGAACAGGAAGGTGAGGAGCCAGCTGAAGGCCAGTCAAAAGCATTAGACTAGCAGGAGTATACCAGACACAACTCCAAGTCCTGCTACCAGCAAGGCCACCATGCCTTGGTTCAGATGTTCCCAGTCTGTGCTGCTGCTAAGCAAATGTTTCTCCTCAGCCTTGACTGTGATGAGAACTTTCCTCCTCTTTATCTGTGCATCCCTCCTTGTGTGCTTCAAGACCCACAGCTGTCAGGCCAGAGGGACCCTGATGCATTCCTCTCCCAAATCCCCCTGCACTGGGCCCCTCTAGACCACCTCTCTTCAGTCTTCTGGACCCCCTCAGCCTGGTTTCAGCTTTATAGTGAGATTGGCCAGCACTCCTCCTCCAACTTGAAGTCAATGAAACCTCTCGCAGCTCCAGCAGGCCCAGAATCCAGGTCAGCAGACAGGAAGCATGTCTGAGGTGTAACCTTTGGGTAAGAACCCCAGAGCCCAGGCTCCCTTCCTGGGTTTCCCCATCTCAGCATCAGGATGAGAAGCAAAGTGGCACTTTAGCTGCCAAGTGATGTGCCCTGGCCTGGTTACACTTGATATCTGATATATGTTCCTTCTAAGTCCCTGACCCTCTTTTGGGGTTCTCCACTCAGTTCCTAAAGCAAGACTTCTGGTCTGCACGTGCTAGTGCTCCCTCCTCAGAGCTGGAGGCTCGATGTGCAAGCAGGCTGAATTCAGAGGCACACTCTCACAGCAAGGGCTGCTTCCGGCTCACTGCTCAGGAACTGAAAGAGACCATGGCAAGGTAGAAAAAGTCCATAAAGAATAGCCAGGTCAGGGAGCACCAGAGTAGGGGCAGCAGTGTTTTGGTCCCTAACTCAGGCATCTGTGTCTTTTCCAGGTGTCCAGGAAGATGCTATCATTTGGACCTAAAATGTCACCAGTGGCTGTCTTATTTGCCAGCTGACAGGCTTTTGGAAGGTGGTTTGGTGGTTCTAACTTCATCAGTGGATTAATCCACGGATGGTTTTATAATTAGATGACTTCATCGGGAGACGATAGGAACTTAGGAGATGGAATATAGCTGAAGAGAGGTCATCAGAAGTGTGACTTTGGGAATTCTCTCTTATTCCCAGCCCACTCCATTCTTGCTTTCTCTCTGCTTCCTCATTGCCACGGGGTGGGCAGCTTCGCTCACCCCTCTTCTGCCATGGTTTTTCTGCCTCACCGCAGGTCTAAAAGCAATGGAACCAGTGGACTATGGAATGAAACTGCTGAAACAGCAAGCCAAAGGGCACCTTTCCTCCTTTGAGGATGTTTTTTTACACTTAAAAAGTTTTTGCTATTAATTATTAGTACATAATGATTACATTTATTATGAGGAGCTGGTTCATGTACATATCCTGTCCTTTCTTTTTTTATCCTTTTCTCTTGTCTTATTCCCTCCTCACTCCATCTCCATATTCCCCTACTATTTGCAAAATAACTATTCCTTTTCCCCCTATTATTTATCTTTTATTAATCTCCTTATTTATATTTTTATTGTCCTGTTGATTATACTGCTTCCATTGAAGAGAAATCTTGTGATAGTTAAAACTGTTTGTCTGATTTATTTTACTTAGTATTACTGCCTAAAGGTGCAACTATTTTCCTGCCAATATCTCAATAGTATCCTTCTTTATGGCAAAGTAGTACTCCGTCATGTATAGATTATATTTTCTTTTTTTGTTCACTTGCTGATGGATCTACAATCTGCCTCTAAGATTTAGCTGTAATGAATTGTGTTGCTATAAACGTGAATATGCACATATTACTGTATTTTGATGTCTTGAACACTTTTGGAAATATATCTAGGAGGCAGATAGCTGAGTCAAATGAAATGTCTATTTTTAGTTCTTTGCAGAACTTCCATCTTGATTTCCATAGTGGTTGTACTAGCTTGCATTCCCACCAACAATGTAGAAGAGTTTTACTCCTAAGGCCTCACCAGCATGTATTACTATTTGATATCTTGATGTAATATGTTATATTTATAATGTACTGTATTTATTGATTTGCATATGTTGAACTATCCTTGTATTTCTGGAATGAACCCTACCTAGTCATGATGTATATGATCTTTTTGATGATATGCTATATTCTGTTTGCCAGTGTCTTGTTAAGGGCATTTGCATCTATTTCCATTAAAGAGTAGTTCTCTTTTTTGGATGAGTCTTTGGTTTTAGAGTGAGAGTAATGCTAATTCTAGGAATGACTTTGGAAGTACTACTTTTTACACGTCATTAAAGAATTTGAGAAATATTAAAATTAGATCTTCCCTGAAGTTTTTGTAGAATTGCACAATATAGTCATGAGAGATTTTTCTCATTGACAGATTTTTAATTACTGCTTCAATTCCATTGCCTATTACTGAGTTATTTAGGGTTTTTATATCTATTTGGTTCAGTTTTAGATTCTCTAATTTATTAGAATGCAGTTTTTCAAAGTAGTTATTAATAAACTTCTGGATTTTGGTGGGTCTCTGTTGTAATTTTCTCTTTTTCATCTCTAACTGCATTGATTTGAGCTTATTCTTTTCATCTTTTAGTAACTTAACCTGCAAGATTTTTTATTACTTTCAAAAACCAACTCTTTGATTTATTGACTCTGCATTTTTTTAGTCTTAATCTCATTAATTTCTGCTCTGATCTCTTGAGCTAGCTTGGCTTTTTTTTTTTTTTTTTTTTTTTTTTTTTTTTTTTTTTTTTTTTTTTTTTTTTTTTTTTTTTTTTTTTTTTTTTTTTTTTTTTTTTTTTTTTTTTTTTTTTTTTTTTTTTTTTTTTTTTTTTTTTTTTTTTTTTTTTTTTTTTTTTTTTTTTTTTTTTTTTTTTTTTTTT
>PVIC010000582.1:0-75473 GCA_004025085.1 Thryonomys swinderianus | reverse complement strand
CCAGGAAACCCTCAAACTCACCAGTCCTCCTGCCTCTGCCTCCCGACTGCTGGAATTACAGGTATGAGCCACCATGCCCAGCACTGTGCTAGTTTTGTTTTGAATTGCTGTTTGTAATCTGGCCTGGTCCGGTTACCATGCCATCTCAGTAATCCTACGGTGGTGACGCAGTGACGCGGAATTCAGCATCCGTGCTCCTAGTGGTTAGTAAGCTTCTTTATTAATTCTCTTATCACGGATGTTACCCGCATTCATATAGGGCACCTTAGGATGTGATTGGATAAAGGGCGGGCACAGTGCTTACAGTGGGATATGATTGGTTTGTGTCACCTCCGTCAGCTGTGTCTGTGCGTTGCTATGATTTCTTAAAGGGGCACTACCTCTTTTTCATCTGCCAGGAGAAACTAAAGAAGGGTTTGGCTACAGTTGTTAGTACTGGATACTTTTTAGATCCTTGAGGTGCATCTTTAAATTATTTAGTTGAGCTCATTCTGCTTTTTTGCTATGAATTTCTCTCTTAAGACTCCTTTCATTGTCTTTCATAGGTTCTGGTATATTTACTTGATCCCAGTAACTGTTTAATTTCTTCCTTGATGTCTTCTATGATGCACTGATTATTCAAGAGTGTGTTGCTTAATCTCTATGTATTTGCATAATTTTATGGTTTTATTTGCAACTGATTCCTAGTTTCCTTACACTATTACTTGAAAATATGTGGGAAAATATGTGGGATAATTTTAATTCTTTTGTATTTATTTAACCAAGCATTATAGTCTAAGATATGCTCTATTTTGGAGAAAATTTCATACGTTGCTGAAAAGAATGAGTATTCTGTCATTGTTAGGTAGGACAACTTTGAGATATCTATTAAGTACATTTTTCACCCAAAGGAGTGGTTCTGCTCTGATTTTTTTGTTGTTGGTATTTTTCTCTAGTTAATTTATTTGTAATAGTGGAGTATCAATGTCCCCCACTGTAACTGTGCTTATGTTTATCTGATCTTTTATGTCTAGGGGTGTTTGTTTTATGTAGTTGGGTTCAGTGTTATTTGGTGCATATATATTTACAATATTTAACTCCACTGAATTATTCCTTTAATCAATAAAGACTGATCTTCTTTGCCTTTTTTGCTCATGTTGGCTTGAAGTTCACTTCAAATAGGAAGTGAAAAATAGGATAGCTAGTCTGACTTTTCTCACAGTCTCATAGCTTGGAATATTGTTCTCCATCCAATTTTTAGTTGATGAATTTCTTTTGGATTAAATATGTTTCTTTAGCAGCATACTAGCATACTATTAGAGGTTTTTTAAACCTAGCCATCCAATCTGTTTCTTTTGACTGGGGAGTTGAGGCCATTCACAATGAGAGTTATTACTGAGAGGTACTGACAGTTCGGTCATTGTAGTTTTTTGTTGCCAATTCCATTTTGCTTAACCTTCTACAGAACTGCTTGCCCTGCCAGGTGTGTCCACTCCACTAGTTTTTCTGGCTTCTTTATCTCTGTCTAAAACACTCTTGAGAATTTTTTGAAGCACTAGTTGTTTGGTCATAAATATTTTAAGGTACTCTTTGTCATAGAAAGACCTTATCTCTCCATCAATTTGGAAAGATAATTTTATAGTACAAATTAGTGTCAGTTGAAAGCTGTTTTCTTTTAGGGTTTGATATACTTCATTCCAAGTTCTTTTAGCCTTTAGGGTTGTTGAGAAGTTTGCTGTAATTCTGATGTATTTGTCTTTATAAGTGATTTGTTGCTTTTCTCTATGAGCTTTTAAAATTCTGCCCTTGTGCTGGACATCTGAGATTTGAAAATGATGTAGTCTAGAGAAGTTCTTTTCTGCTCATAGCTAATTGGTTGTCAGATGCCTCTCTTATCTGTATGCAAAATATTTTCCCTATCTTTGGAATGTTTTCTGCTTTTATGTCTATAAACAGGTATTTTACTCTTTTGTTCTATCTTCTAACTTTTCACTAATTCCAGTTAATCTTTGATTAGTCTTCTCTGCATCAACTAGCAGCTGTTGGGCGCAATTTTATGATCTTTGTTGTTTTTAAGGTACCTTTGAGAATGTGGTCACCTGCATGTTCTAATTTTGACACACTTTCCTCAGTTCCTCACTTCTGCTACTGCCCATACTTTCAATAGAATTTTTATCTAGAATTTTGTTTGGTTTCTTTTCATGCACTCTAATTCTTTCTAAACTGGTATTTCATTATTTAAAGCATTTTGTTTAGCCCAGCTATATTTTTATTTGTATCTTTTTTAAACTCATTGAACATTTTGATTAAGTCCATTATCTAATTAGTTATATCATCTTTGAGCTCACTAAACACCTTACTGATCTGTTCTTTTGTTTTGTTTTATTTCTCTTTTATCAATTCATACAGCTACTGGGGGTGTTCCTCCCTCATTGATGTTCTATCATCAGCTTTGGTGGAGTTGAGAGTCTCTGGAGGCATTTTTTGACCTGTTTCCTTATGTGTCTATTTTTTTTTTTTTTGTTTTTTGTTTTTTTTTTTTTGAGACCGGGTCTCACTTTGTGTGTCTATTTTTTTTAATGTGCTGAGGCTGACAGGTCTATTAGAGTGGAAAGACTTTGTTGCTAGTATGGAGATTTCTTTAGTTACTGTCTTGGTTATTTCTTTCTTTTGTCCCTGCTGAGACAAAATACTTTTTATCCAAATTTAAAGGAAGATAGCTTCATTTCAGCTCACATTCAAAATTAAGGAGAAAAATTTATTTCAACTTTCAGTTTGTAGAGGTTTCAGTCCATAATCAGCTGGTTTCAAGGCAGGGTGGCATGGCAGAGGGTGTCAAAAAAGGAAAAAAAAGTTGATGGCAGAGCATGCAGAAGGGAGCAAGCATCCAGCAACATAAGCAGCAAGCCTCTTGTTATATTCCATGCAGGCTATATCAACCCACAGTGGGGCTTCCCGTTATCCACACCCCAAATTATGCCAAATCAATCTAGTTATCACACCTTTAATCCCAGTATCACACAGCCATGATCTAAAACTCCAACCTATGAGCGCACGAGGCTTGGGGAGACATCTAAATACAAGCCATAAAGGTTAGTCTCTGTTCTCTAGTGATTAAAAACTTGGGTTTGTTTACATTTTGATATTTATCCACCCCTTCAATCTACTTAATTTAATAGAATTGGAGTTAATCACTAGACAGCTAGGAGAGAATCCCAGTGGTTATATCAATATCAACAGATTCAACCGTACATCATTTATGTACATTAAAACTTGTTTTAAAATTCTTACCCTTTTATCTGACTGGCCTATACTGATGCTGAAAGGTAGTCTGGGAAGTGGAAGACAGAAAGAAAAAAGGAGTAAGGCAATAGAATGAGGACAGAAGAGCTATCAATAGATTTTACAGTTATTTTGAGTAATTTTTCTCAGGTATTTGGTCACAGAGATGAAAATCTAACACAAGGAATATTTAGGTTGAGAATTCAACAATGTAAGGATATGAAGACCAAGAAACTCCAAGGAATGGATGTGGCCAGAGGAAGGAGCACAGGTCACACAAAGAGAGGGGTGAGTCCAAAAGGAGATAAAAGAACCCACTGAGCTCAGGAACAGCAGGTAGGCAAGGAGGGCTGACAAAGGCTTGGCCAATAGTACAGGGAAGCATGAAAAGAAGAATAAGTGTACATGGTAGAGGGCCCCCACACTGGAACCTGGTGTGCTTTTTCTGCCCAACTCCCACACCCTTCCAGCTGCAGGCTGCTAGGGGAAGCCAATGGATATAAATGCACTGAATAGTACAAGGCACACTAAAGATAGAATAGTGACCACTCTGAAAGGCCAGGCCAGCACCCATCAAGTAGTTGGTCGGGGGTCTGTAGTTCTTTGTGACTCAGTGTGACACAGAAGATACCAGACACTCATGGTAGTGCTGTTGTTTTCCTGTTTATACTTAAGTCAGAATCCAAACCATTACTTGAAAAATATCCAGGACAACTGTTTTCTGACAAATGGAGTAAAAATAGAAAACCATTGGTATATCTGTATGAAATATGAGTTAAATGTGTTTTTCCTTGTGCATGTGTGTCCTTTGTCAACAAGTGTTTCATCATTCATGGGCATACTTGCATAAAAACTAGACAATGAGTTCTGATGAAGTAGAAAGATCAAGTCATCAAATAAAAAGACAGATGTGATCAAAATGTGGGCTCTGGGGACCTCTGCTTCTGACTGTAACTGAGTACCTGAGAACAAACCAACACTCCTGCCAAGGGCAACTTAAAAAACACCCCAAAAGAAAACAATATGATAAAAGATCTCTTTAAAAATAGAAGAGATAGTTCCTAAGTACTTATAGTGTTAGAATGAAGGGGATGAGCCAAATGTTTGGCTATATGTTTCCTTGGGCCTGGGTCAGGCTGCAGGAGAGAGGATGCAGAGGCTGGGCAAAGGATGACCTCAAAGTTTTGGATAGCCTTCAAGAAATACCAAGGGCTACAGAGACAAAACATAGTTCTTGCGAGACAGAATATGAGTCCAGATTCCAGAAAGTAAGAAGGAACAGGAAACCAAGAATCTTCTTCTCTGCGTTCCCAGGGTTTACCCACTCTTATCCAGCATAGGGCTACTAGTAAAAACAACAGCAAATATCTGAAATGCAGAAACCTGAGTGCTGGGGAAATAAAAATTGGAATTTACAACCCATACAGGAAGATGGGTTTTGACAATATTCTGGGGTTTTGGTTGGGAAGGCTATTCTCTAAAAGCACAGTTTAAAAGGCTCAGGCTAATCCATGTAATGCATGAAACTGAGCTTCGAAACACCTCACTCATCTTCGGAAAAAATTAGAGATCTGCCCTTATCCCATCTCACTGCTGAAGGTTATGGTAAAAACTTTGGGAAGGAGAATACTGCCTAGAGACCCTACCACACTTCACTCACAATGACCAGCATTCAAAGGAGCATGATGAAAGCACACCAAAACTAGCAGGAGCTGAAAGTCCCAACACGTCAGTGCAGTGAGTGCCAGCAACTCATCTTCTCCAGGACAGTGTGTAAGCTTTGGAAAACAATAGCTGGGAGAGGAACCAAGGTGAGTGGCTGTCACCCAGGAATCCCAAGGGAACCGACAAAGGAGAAGACAATAGGGTTAAGTGGTACAGAAGAAACATACTGCACCATGGAAGAGGGACCGCACAACACCAGCTGGTAGGCAAAGTGAAGCTAACATTTTTGCTCAGAGAGAAAGGGAGAACTGCTTGGGATTGAAAGAGTCATCGGCATTTGGAACCAGCAAGGAAAACTCAGTGGTAGCAAAAAAAAAAAAAAAAAAAGACTCTAAGGGCTGAGGATTTAGTTCAAGTGGTACTGCACCAACCTTGGACACACAAGGGTCCAAGTTGATCCCCAGTACTGCAAGAAAAAAAAATTCAGTGGTGAAATACCAACAAGTGTGTGCAGCTCTTATCTAGGTAGATGGGAGAATGGACGACACACTCAGAATTCTCAGAAACAAAATGTAAAGCTTTAGTCTTTTTTTTTTTTTTTTTTTTTGAGACAGGGTCTCGCTTTGTAGTTCAGGCTGGCCCTCAGGTCACTATGTAGCCCAGGCAAGCCTTGAACTCAGCAATCTGCCTGTCTCTGCCTCCCAAGTGCTGGGATTACAGGCATGAACCACCACGCCTGGCACTGTGGTATGTGGTATTGATTGCTGGTGGGAGTGAGTCTCCATGCCCAGCATTCTATGTGGTTACCGGGATCAAACTCAGGGCCTTACGCTTGTGAGGCAGGTGCCAGAACCACTGAGCTAACCCTCCAGCCCTAAAGCTTTATTCTTAACACCAGTTGGTCAGTCTGGGATTCATCTGCAAAGAGAATGACTGTGTTCTCAGCCAGAGCTGGATTACTTATACTCTCAGGAAGGGGCAGGGTTACAGAAACTAAGCATTTGGTATTACTCTGCTGGTTGAAAAGTTAGGTTTCGATCCTTCATTTACATACAAGCCCAGCAATCTTACCGGTTATATAGTTTACAGGTCTCATTGGTTAATACACAGCAGAGATTCACCTTATTTGCATGTGATGACTTATTTGCATATGACAAGTAGGTAAGAGTAAAAAAAACTGTTTGAGAACAAAGGAAATTCCTGATCTGCCCAAGGTAGTTAGGTCCAGGCAAGCCCAGGCACTTCTGAGGTGCCAAAACCTTAAATGTAACAGAACATATGGCTCATCAGTGATTTAACAAAGACCATAAGGTCTAAGAGAGGTCAGCTACAAGGACTCTTCCCAGAGACAGGCCAGCTGCTTTTTCAAGGAAAAAGTCCTACAAATTTGATTTCTCCATTTCTAGAGCAGCTTTCCACAATGGACAGTTCATGAGTGACCTCAGTGTAAGGGTTTGTAGCTACAACCCCAGAGCAAGAGCTGGACACCACTGTAAGAAGGACTGAGTGTTTAAGCAGAGGCTTGACTGCTTTACACTGCGTGCTTCCCACAGTGGATGAGACAAAGACAGTCAGGGGAGAGTGCTTACAGTTGAGGAGCAAGGGTGAAATATGGTTTAGCATGGAGAGGCTGGGACTGGTGAACACAGACCAGGATCCCACGGTTAGAGGCCAGGTTCAGCCTAAGTTATGCAGGACAGGAAGCTCACATTGTTGCTGTATTCTTGTTGTAAGCAAATCTCTAACCACAGGATTCTGGGAGCTGACTACCACCTTAGACTTCCAACATAACCAGAGATACAACCTGGCCTGAGCTCTGCTCCTTAACCCTAGGCTGAGGAAAAGAGCTACATGTCCAAAAAACAATAGAAAACTTTCTTTTATTATTCTTTATTTGATTTTATTATTTTCATTTGTCATTATTTTACTTTATAAATTTTTATTATTTGCTGTTTTTTCTTCCTTCTGCACATTTCCCCCACATTTTTCTTTCATCATGTTACCTTTTTTTCTTTATGTGTGTGTCTGTGTATGTGTGTTGCTTTTCCTCTTGATTTTTTTTCTCCTAATATAGTTTATAGAGAGTAAAGGAATTATCTTGTCCCTTTACAGCCTTCTGTTGTGACTTGTATCTAGATGTTGTCCCAAAGCTTCATTCTGCCATAAGTGAGACTTTTCAGAGGTGGCTGGACCCAGAGCGTGAGCTGCTGGGATCAAAGATGTGATGCTGGGAGTGATTCATGGTGCAATGCTAGGATTAAGGACATGGGTATTACCTATCTAAGGGTAGGTAGCCTGATTGTAATATGTGGGACAGATAAGTGGCTTGTCACTTGTCGCTCAGTGCTGCCATATTTTGCTGCCTTCTGCCTTCCATGAACTGTTTCTCCTCAGCAATGCTCCTCTGCCATGCCATGCTACCTAGGACCCACATGATTATGGACTGTAACCTCTATAAACTGTGAACCAAAATGAAGCTCTCCTCTTTTAACTTTGTGTGTCAAGTTTTTTGCCTAAGCAGAGTGAGAAGAGTAACTAAGATAACCTCTTACTTTTATCCATGTTGCTTTGCCTGACTTCTTTCTCCTGTGTCTTATTCTCAGTTTTTCTTTGCTTTCCTTTCCCATTTTTCATGGATCTCCCTCTAACTTTTCTCTAGTATTTATATCAGTTATAGGATCTTTTCCAAGCCCCATCTCACTGCCAATTTTGTACCCAGTTTTCCTTGTTATCCCTTTCTAAATATACAACATATCTTTACAATCACTGAGATACTTTGCCCTTTCTATTTCCTCCTTCCCATGTCACAGAGCAGAAGATTTAAAAAAAAAAAAAACTTTTTTCCTTTTTCCTCTTTTTGTCGATGAGATTACAAACTAGTACAGTCATTATAGAAATCAATTTGGAGACTTCTCAAAGGACTAGAAGTTAGAAATTCTATATGACCCAGCTATCCCTCTGCTAGGCATCTTCCCCAAAGAGTTTAATGTATCATACTACCATGATATATGTATACCAATGTTTATAGCAGCACAACTTGTAATGGCTAAATCCTGAAAACACTCTGTATACCCAAGGATAGATGATTGGTTTTTAAAATGTGGTATCTATATATAATGGAATATTATTCTGCTATTAAAAAATGATAGATTTAAGACATTTATAGGAAAATGGATACATCTAGAAAATAAAATGGGTAATGAAAAAACCAGACACACAACCTTAAATATAGTCTGCTGCCTCTGATTTGAGTGAGGAAAAGTTCAAATAAATAGAATACTAAAAGGTGTATAGAAGAGGAGATGAAAGATGGATCTCTTCCAGTACAGAAAGTGGGCCAAGGGTAAAAGGGCAAGGAGGAATAGAAGGGGAAATTAATAGAATAAAGATATGTCATATACAAAACCTAATAACCTCAATTAATGTAAACATAATATATAAAATGTGAGATTAGTAATAGCAAGATTAACAGTAGCAAGAATGTAAAATGTAATAGGGGAATTGGAGGAGAAAGGAAGAGCAAAGGGGAGGGGATTTTTAAAAAAGAAAGAAACTGTAGTACATACACATATCCACTCTCCAAAATGATTGTAAACTGCATGAACTACAAACAGGGACTAATGGCATTTTTTTAAAGTAGGATTGAGCTGGACGTGATAGCATATGCTTGTTGTCCCAGGACTCCCAAAGCTGAGGCAAGAGGATTGGTGCAAGTTTAAGGTCAGTCTGGGCTACATAGTGAATTCAAGGCCATCCTGGATGTGGCAAGACCCTGTCTCAAAAAAAAAAGATGATAGAAACAAACTTAAAAGCAATCCACACCCTGGTGTTATTAGATAGAGCCCTAAAATGCCTGTGATTAACACATTCAAAGTTAAACATTTTTTTAAATCAGTGAAGGTACAGCAATTGAGTATTGATAAGCAAACAGAAGCTTAGATAAATCTTGCATGCTATATTACTCAAAGTGGATCATGGACTTAAATATAAAACATATAACTTTACAACTAAGCAAAGACCTTCAGACTCTAGAACTAGACAAACAGCTTTTAGACTTGATACTAAAGAAAAATCTGTAAAAGGAAACATTGATAAATTGGACTTTATCAAAATTATAAACTTTTATCCTGGAAAAGCTTTATTATGTGCATAAAATACAGGTTAGCAGACAGAAATAAAGAATTACAAAGCACATATCTGACAAAAAACTAGCAGCTAGACTCCATAAAGAACACTCAAAATAAAATAGCAAAAGACAAATAACCCAGTTAAAAATGGGCAAAAGACATAAAAACATTGCACAGAGGAGGGCAGACCAGCACATAGCAAATAAGCACATGAAAAGATGTACAGTGCCATAAGCTCTTAAGAAAATATAAACTGAAACTACAGTGGCATGCCAGCAATACATCTACGGGGGGTATGTACTGATCTCATACCTGGTCTTGGTAGGGAAACAGAACAAGTGGGATTTGCTTGTGGGAATACAAAATGATGCACCAATAAATGTGTGTGTGAATGCATGCATGCATGTGGGGGGCTGGGGGATAACCATCCCAGTACCCACAGGTTTCTTGGAGATTTCCTTAACAGGCCTTCAAGGTAACCCTTCTCTTGACTGATGGGCAGAAGCCACCAATGCTCCTACATGGGAAAATTTGTTAATATAGATATGACAGTTACTTTTCTCATTGCTGAAACAAAATACCTGAATTACATCCAAACTTAAAGGAGCAAAAGTTATTTTGCTCAAAGTTTGTAGGTGCTTCAGTCCACAGTCAGCTAGCTCCAAGGCAGTGTGGAATGGCAGAGGGAATCACAGAAAAGAAACAATTCATGGTAGGCAGAAGGCAGCAAGCAGCAAAGCTGCAAGTAGCAAGCAACAAGCAGCAATCCTCTTTCTGTGCCTTATATTATACATCCAGGATACCCACCCTTAGAGCAGGTAACACTCACACCAGGGCAGGGTACCCTTAATCCCAGAATCACATCCTTGATCCCAGTGACACACACTCTCAATCCAGCCACCTCTGAAAGGCCCCACCTATGACAACATAAAGCTTTGGGAGTCATGGAGATACAAGCTGTAATAATAGGGTTATGTTTTAGTACTGGAAGTGTGCTCTTGTACACTCCAAGCCTTCCAGTGAATGAATTATTTGTATTCATCAATTTATACAAGTGTCAGATTAATGAAAAAAGAAATTCTGAAAAGAGATGTCTGACTACAACCATTGAAACCCTAGTTTTGAACATGACAAAAATTCCTACAGAACAAGCTCATTTCTGGGGAATAGTCCCAGGCCTAATCTATGGCTAACAGTGCTCCAAAGAGTGGAGCTAGGGAATGATCTCCCAATCTCATTTTTAAGTATGTCATTGTTGTTTACTTGGATCACATGTATACTATTCCTTTTTCTGCCCTGCACACCAGCTTCAAGTGTGGCAGTAGCCTAACCTTGAATCCTCTCCCTCAATTCCTGCTGCCCCAGGTACTCAGTCCTTGAGCCCTATACTGACTATCTACTCTTAAACTCACACAGGCCTCTCTGATGCGCGGGATTTTACCCTAGGTCAGTGAACAGTCAGGTAGCTGCCACCAAGAGGAGCCTACTCCTCACTGCAGCTGTCAGCTACACACTAACCTAGGTTGCAAGCTGCTTGGCTGCCTGGAGAGAGCCACACTCTCCTGCCCACACTGCCCTCCCACTTGTCTGCACAAATCATTTTCCTTGACCTGAGCTCTTAAAAGGGATCGAAATGCTTAAGTCATCACTTTCCAACCTCCCTCAGGACAGCTTTCCACTCTCTGACCAATATGTGAGGTTGGCTTCTTCCTCCTTCCAAAAATCAGAGTACATGGCCCATGTCCTACACCATCACACTTTCATTGCTCTTCTGATTACTGAAATCCAGGTTTTCACCAAGTATTACAGTTTGAGTATGATTTAAGCATATAATAAACTTCACGTGTTGAACTTAATCCCTACTCTAAGGTATTATGATGGTACTATGACTATAGTCTGATTATAATGTTTAAGGACTGGGCTTTTGGAAGGATTAGATAAAATAATCTAATATGAGTTAGGTACCCATGATTGAATGCTGGTGGCTTTATAAAAAGAAACAAACAGAAGAGTCATGCAGGCCGAAGGCTAAGGCCTGCTGACTGGCCCACTCTACCCCGGAGCCACACAGACGACTCGGGTACAACCCAGGCACCATCCCCACAGTGGAGGATTGAGGCCCACCAGCCAGCCCCCACTCCACCCCAGAACTGCATTGTGAGGACCCAGGCCCAAGAGGAGCTGGAGCCATTTCCTGTGTCCCTCCACACCGGAGCCATGCCAAGAGACCAGGCAGGCAAGATATAAAAAAAAGGGGCAGGGAATCTAGCTTCTGTTTTGCCATCTGACTCCTAGATACCTCTGTCCCCACATCCTCTCCTATCTTCCTGTCAGAAGCAATACCCAGAAGTAAAAGACTCTTAGGCTGCCCTATTTCTTCTGTACTATTATAAGAAGGTGAGCAAAGTCTCCAACGGTCTTACAGCACACAGTTGGTATGGTTTTATATATGCCCTTTTATCCTGTTACCCACTGGCATATATGAGGTTCTCAAGTCTAAGTGATCTTCATAAATCTGCTAACCCTATTTCACTCTCCTCCTATCTCCCTACCTCCCTGATTCCCCAGTGACCTTTTATCCCCAAAGGGTTCTGGGGGTGCATTTATGATCTACTTGTTGATGCACATTGCTGATCAATTATAAATTTTGGCATATGGACATAGAGGTAACTCATGAGCTCAAAGTCTTCAGAGTAGAAATTAACAAAATTTTTCATTTTATTTACTCTGTTTAATACTGATATTGGCACTGATTGTATTATGGTAACAAACATGATGTGATTGTTCTGCTCAAATACCTCCCATGATGTGTTAGAACTGACAACTCTCAAGTGTCATTACAGATTCAAGGAGGACACCCCAGGAAGGTGCCACATCCAAAGGAACCCAGATAATAGAAAGAAAGAGACCTGCAACAAACATTGCCCTGTCATCAGGCAAAGAATCAAACAAATACCATTAGTAACAACGAAAAAGTAGAAATGAGAAAATATACAAAAAACCAGACACCACCACAGGGAAATTCAGAGAAAAGGGAAATAGGGCAAACTGAAACTCAAACACCAGGACTCTTGGAGATGGTGACTAAAGCAGATCTAGTAAAATAGAAATCATCACTGAGATCAAAAAAGAGATACTGTCCAGAGTGAAAGACATCATTAAAGAAGAGATCAGCGAGATGATAGAATCCAAGATAGCAGAAGTGATGGAACCTTTTAAACAGCTTCAAGCAGAGCTCCAGGGAATAATGAAGGAGAACGAAAGCTTGCGCAGTAGGATGAATGAAGCAGAGAACCGAATCTCAGACCTAGAGGACAGCATAGCAGCCAACGAACAGGAAAGGTATAATCTATAGAAAAGAGCAAGGGACCATGAAAAATCAATTCAACAGCTTCTAGATGACTCAAAGAAAAATAATATAAGACTGATTGGAGTTACTGAGGAAGCAGGAGACAGTGTAAAAGACATAAAAAAAAAAAGCTGTTGTTAGAGATAACAGAAAACTTCACAGGAAAAGAAATGGACATACAGATAAATGAAGTCTATAGGACTCCAAAAAGCCGTGACATAAAAATATCTACACCTAGACATATAATTATCAAGGTTCCAGATGCTCAACAAAAGAATGAACTACTGAAAGCAGTGAGAGAAAGGAAGAAAATCACCTACAAAGGGAAGCCCATTAGGATCACAGCAGACTTTTCAACACAAACACTCAACGCAAGGAGAGCCTGGAGGAAAGTATTTCAAGCATTGCAGGAAAACAACCTCCAACCTAGACTGTTGTATCCTGCAAAACTATCTTTCAGAATAGACGGGGAAATAAGATACTTCCATGACAAAGAGCACTTGAAAAACTTCACAAATATGAAACCTGCACTCCAAAACATCCTAAAGAACATCATGGGAAAAAAAACACAGAAAATTCCATACCCACGAGACCCAGGAGAGTGAATTCATTGGGGCAAACAAGAAACTAAACAGAAAAGGGAAAAAAGCAAGGAAGAAAAGAGCCAACAACAGGGAAACATGGCAGCTCTGAATATGTCCATATCAGTCATAAACATTAATGTCAATGGACTCAACGGGCCATTTAAAAGACACAGACTAGCAGATTGGATCAAGAAGGAAGATCCTACAATCTGCTGCATACAGGAAATACACCTAATTCAGAAGGAAACCCAGACTGAAAATAAAAGGTTGGACCCAGCACTCGGGAGGCAGAGACAGGAGGATTGCTGAGTTCGCGGCGGCTTGCCTGGGCACCATAGTGAGCTCAGGACCAGCCTGAACTACAAAGCGAAATGCTGTCTCAAAAGCAAAAAAAAAAAAAAAAGGTTGGAAAACAACCCTCCATGCCACAGGAAACTGCAAAAAAGCAGGAGTGGCTATCCTGTGTGCAGATAAAATAGAGTTCAAACCCAAACTGATCAAAAGAGATAAAGGTCACTATATTCTCATACAGAGAACAATCCAGGAGAAAGAAATAACAATCATAAATATCTATGAACCAAACTCTAATGCACCCAACTATATAAAACAAACATTACTAGACATGAAAAGCCAGTTAACCATGAATACAATAGTAGTAGGGGACTTTAATACTCCACTCTCACAAACTGACAGATCAGTTGGTCAAAGAATCAGTAAGGAAATACTTGAGCTAAATCAAACTTTTGAACAAATGGACTTATTAGATGCCTACAGAATTTTTCACCCTACAAAGCCAGAATATACCTTCTCAGCTGCTCATGGATCATTCTCCAAAATAGATCACATTCTAGTCTATAGAACAGGCTTAAGTAAATGCAAAGGAATCAAAGTTATCCCCTACATACTATCAGACCATAGTGCCTTGAAACTGGAGCTGAATAGCAGAAGAAATTCCAAGATCCTCACACACCCATGGAAATTGAACAACACTCTGTTAACCAACCAATGGGCCACAAAAGAAATTAAAGAAGAAATTAAACAGTTTCTACAACTAAACGACAACTCCAGCACAACATACAGGAATTTATGGGACACAATGAAAGCAGCTCTGCGAGGGAAATTCATAGCAATGTATGCCTACACTCAGAAAATAGAGCAAACTGAAAAAAACATCTAATGATGAACCTCAGACAATTAGAAAAAGAGGAGCAAAACTAACCCAAAGCACATACTAGAAAGGAAATTATAAGGATCAGAGCAGAAATTAATGCAATGGAGACAAAGAGAACAATATAAAGAATCAATGAATCAAAGAGTTGGTTCTTTGAAAGGATAACTAAGATCGACAGACCCTTAGCCAACCTTATCAAACCTTTGCTGGCTCCAACACTGCCTCCTTGACAGACATCATGATGAGCATGGGAGGGACTGATTCACACCATTAGTGGTCCCTGTGCCGCTTGCTCACTGAACTCTGTTCTCTGGAATTATATGCCCAAGATGCTTGTAGTTGGGATGGGCCAAAGCAGGTCTTTTGCAAGAGGTCTGGAGGGCATGAGTTCAGCAGTGACTAATTTGTTTTCCATGCTCAGAAGGTTGAGCAGGAGCTACTGCAGTTCACGTGTGATGACCCTGATGTGTTGGCATGGGGCAGTGGGTAGACTTATAGCTGCCTCCACTTCCTGCAGTCTCCCCAGTCAGGAATATATTTACTTCTGTGAGAAAGGTCACCAGATTCTTTAGCAGGACACACATCACTAAATTGGGGGCAGAAGAAATGGATGCAGGCTTTGGTCTTTCTTTGCAAGTTCATCTTGTCCACACAGACCTCACACAAGGACTTCAACCCCACACACACCACAGGCTCACAGAGGTCAGTCAGCCTCACAGCTATGGGAGGTCAGGATCAACAACAGCTGGACTCTGGTTGAGTCCTAGCTGACATGTGTGTTGACCCACACTAAGCTACCTATGCAGAGCGAGAGCAGAATTTGCCGAGCCGACCCAGCAGTAAAGCCTCTCTCTGAAAGTCAGTGTAGCCGGGAGACAAAGGCTACCTCCAGTGTTCAGTGGGCTGGGATCAGGACAAGAGGGCGGACTGGTGGCTGGTGGCCTGAACCTATGGATGCCTGAATCTATCTCCTCTGAAAACTCTAGTCCCCATCCTGGGGATTAAAACAACACCCACTTCTTTATTCCTTCTGTGGGCCTTTTAGGACACCTCCTCACACCCTACCTTCATCAGTGCTTTCCACATTCATTTCTTACTATCTGGATCAGGTCACAACTCCATGCCCAACTAAGTTTTCCTGAAACCATGTGGAGAACAATGTTCACTGTTGAGCTTCTGTGTGGCAGAAACAGCCAGAGAATATTCTCAGTCCCTGCCATGACACCCTTGTGAGATGGCTGTTCTTTGTGTCCTCAATTTACAAGTGAGGAAACTAAGGTTTATAAAAGTTAAATGACTCTCTCACACCTGAAGGAAGTTGCAGAATTTGGGCTCTGACCCAGGTGCAACGATGTGCAGGAGCCAGACCCAAGGCCACCCTTCCATGGTTGCCCTGGGCTTTCCCACTGCATCCTTCCAGGACAGCTCTTGGCCCCTTTATTGGTGACTGAGTCAACCCCTCAGCCTTGGACTCTTTTTCATTTTCTTCTCACACTTGGTGGAATGTTTGCAATTTGGACATAGTTTCACTTCTCATGGGCAGATATTACTTGGGGCTTGGGCTCCCCTACAACAGCCAGAACCCCAGAGAGGGCTAAGTGGAGCCAGGTTTCAAAGAGTGGTCAGGAATGTCCCATGGGAACAAGTCATTCAGGATGCAAGCTGATAGCTAGGCAATTTCAACTGCTGTAATTTAAAAATCTTAATTTGCTGGCATCCTGTTTCTTAGGTTCTGTGGATCTAGAATGCTCCAGAGAAGAATTAGGAATATGAACATGTTCATAAAATAACTCCTAAAGGGTCTTCTGGTATCTGGCAGAGGATTGAATACATTTATCTAATTTTGCTCCCTCCTGAAACTTCATTAAAAGTATATTAAAGGATTTTCAAAATCATAAACTCAGAGGGATGTGGAGAACAGGGGAAAAGACAGCAGTAATTAAACTTTAGTAGCTATAGGCAACTGAGTTTGCAGACCCAAAGCAGAAAAATCTGAAGCCAGCACTAGAGCAAAAGAGACCTGCAGATGCAGTTGGTGGTATACAGGCACCTGGAGAGCTGCTGCATTGCACTGTCTCTGCATGCATTGCCACAGTGGCCCACTCCCTCTGCTTAGCAACCAACCCTGATGCCCCTGCGACCCCTCTCTCTTGAGATCTATGCATGCAACTAGTTATCCCTTCAGTGACTCCCTTCTAGCTTGCTGGCCTCATCCAACTTGAAAATAGTAAGATTCACATTTTTGAAACAATCCTCTATATCAGAACTGAAGGACTCCTCTCAGTGGACTCTATCCAGCCCAAGAAGGAAGATCGAAAGATATAGTCATCAAGGGCTCTTCAGGGAACTACAGTAAAGCTCCAAGGTGCGAGCCTCACCCAAACCCTCCAACCTCTGTTGCTTCTTTAGTCTCCCATGAACACATGATCATAGAGGATAAAGGAAACTTTTTCAAAGCCCTACAGTTATTATCTTCAGAGGGAGAAAGGCAAATTACATTTGTGAAACAAGAACAGGAAACTATGAAAGAGGAAAACCTGAAGAATAGCAAAAAATAGCAAAAAAATAAGATAAAAAGACCCTTGGGAAATTAAAAACATAATAGCAGAAGTAGAAAGTTCAATGAAAGTATTGAAAACTAAAGTTAAGAAAACCTCTAAGAAAGTACAATGTAAAAGTAAATATTGGAAAAGAAAAAAGAAAAAATGAAATTAATGAAGGAGAGGGTTTCAAATAGAAAAGGGAAAATAGAGAGAAGAAGATAATTGAGGGGCTTAATCAGGAAAGTTTCTCAAAATGAAGTTCATAAGTCACTACAGGAAAGGGTTTACTCATAAAGCCATATCTATAGCACATGAAAATCTACTTCACTACAGCATCTTTTTCTGTTGTTGTTTATCCACTAAACCTAAAGAAAAAAGGTAAAAATATCAAATGAAAAAACAGCTCACATACAAAGGATCATAAATCAAAATGCCTTAGACAATACTGGAAAAAAAAACAGTGAAAGATTGCCTTCAAATTCAGAAAGAAAATTATTTCCATCCTGGAACTCTATATCCAGCCAAACCATCATACTGTAAGTGTTGTGTAGGAAACAAAGTCATTTTCAGATAATAAATGACCCAGTCAAACAACATTGTACAAATTCAGGACACATACTTCCTAGCCCCTTATCCTGTTACTTATTAAAAGTTTGATTTGTATTTTCTTCCAAGGTGGACAGGACTTGAATACTCCTTTTACAATTAAAAAAAAAACTGTTCACTTAAGCCAACAGAGTCCAGTGATCAGCAATAGTAGAACAAAGTCTAACCTTCATTTTATATGTGTTTCCTTTACTACGTTAAGACTTCAGGAGGGACAGTCAACTACTGATTAGCACTCAGAAGGCTCCAGGCATTACCCTAAATCTACAGTCACTTGGCTTTTGGCAGAGCCTCAAAAGACTGAGACCACTCCAACCAGGACCAGTCATCTCAAATTGCCCACAAGCAATAAAAACTCCTCCAGAGTCATCTTGCAAAACCTGAATGGAGATCATGATAAACTAGTCTCTAGCCCACCCCACAAATCCAAAAAAGCTGCTTTCAGCCTTTCTGTGCAGGCCCATCTGCCCCTCTTCCTCAGAGCTATGCCTCTTCAGCTCCTTGCACTGAAATCCCTCCCCTATTACTACTTAGTTTCTAATTTTGTCTAAAAATCTACCTGGACCTCTTATTGACACATCCTGAAATTCTTTTTCTGCAATCATGAGTCAGGTACCTACTGCACAGGGTGACTGGAGGTCCCCATTTTCTCTTCGGAGGTCTCCTCAGACCTTGTCCAGTGACATAATTTTTAAAAGAGTAATGGACTTCTTCCTGAGAAATAACTCAAGAGTGTGTTTTGACAAAATGAGAAAGGAAACAAAAAAAGAAATTTCTAAAAAAAAAAAAAAAAAAATTGAGCCCAGGGCCGGAGATTTAGCTCAGTGGTTCTGGTGCCTGCCTAGCAAGTGCAAGGTCCTGAGCTCCATCCCTGTTAACCACATACAACAATACCAGGTGTGGTGATTCATGCCCACATCAGTATCATATACCACAATGCTGGGCATGGTGGCTTATGACTGTAATACCAGCACTTGGGAGGCAGAGGCAGGCTTGCTGAGTTCGAAGCTTGCCTGGGCTACATAGTGAGCTCAAGGCCAGCCTGAACTACAAAGCAAGACCCTGTCTTTAAAAAAAAAAAAGAACCCAAATAAGAAAGACCCCAGATTAAAGGATGAAGCAGGTATGGTGCACTCCTGGGCCAGGCAGAGCTAGCTGTTCAGCTGCTGGACAGACCCAGGAATGGCTGTGATTACCGAGATCTCCACCATCACCTCTCACCTGTAAAGATGAGACATCCTCAGGCTCCCTTAGTCTTATCTGCATGCTGATGATGTCACACACTCTTCTCCATGCTCCTAGATCACCCCACAGAAAATGTTCTGCTTCCACATCATGCCCAGAGTGGAGCTTTTGGAAGTGAGATGCAGTGGCTTTAGAAGGAGACATCAGGACAGGCCTCTGTGTCTACTTCTGCCAGCCGTCCATCCTTGGCACCCCCTCCAGCCCCATCAAGGCTTGTTCTTCTTTAGGTCTCATAACATTCAGGAATGCTGGAGCCTGCCTCTAACCCAGAACCTCAGGCTTTTCTACTCCCAGAAGACTCCTTCAGATAGAGACAGTGCTGTCCTTAGGGCACAGCAAGGGAAGTGAAATGAGAAGGAAAGTGAGGGAAAATTAGCACCTGCACACCCTGCCTACCACGGGGAGAATAGAAAGATGAGACAAGGAGTGGCACCCAGATGGCATCCACCCACTGGCAACCTGCTTCTCACCTGGGCTGGAGGAATCATGGGGGTGCATTTCATTTCCAATTCTATTGATATAAGATCTAAATGACATAAAACTCACTGTTTAGAAATATTAAATTCAGTAGTTTTAGTACATTCACAACGTACTGAATATCACTACTTTCATTTTATCACATTTTTACCATCAACTCATCCGAGTCTCCTGTAATCCCTAATCTATTTCACTTTTTTCTCTTTTTCTCTATTGATTTACCTATTCTGAACATAACCTGTTTACCTATTCTTACATAACACTTTTATAATTCAAATTGTCAGCCGCCTGCCCATGTTTAGGGAAACCAAAGCCCACAATTGTCCACTGTCCCATCTCCTTCCACCAAACTCTACCCCAGATTTGGGGTGCATGCTGGAGACCCTGGCAGAAGACTCAAGTGTGGGGCTCCCTCAAAGTTCAGTCCACTCTTAGCCAACAGGGCAACCTTGACCTACACCACTGTTCTTTGCTCTCCTAGGCCTGAGCAGCTCACCCGTCTGTCTGTCTCTCTCCCTCTCTCTCTCTCCCTCTTTTTCTCCCCACCCCTTCCCTCTGTTTCTCTCTTCTTGCCTCTCTCCCATAGTGCAGTCTGTACAGAATGCACAGCTGGAACAACAAATCTAATTCTCAGACTGAAACACAGACTATTTTTTTTTTTTTTTTGAGACAGGGTCTCGCTTTGTAGTTCAGGCTGGCCCTGAGCTCACTATGGAGCCCAGGCAAAACTCAAACTCAGTAATCCTCCTGTCTCTGCCTCCCGAGTGCTGAGATTAACAGGCGTGAGCCAACACACCCAGCACTGTGGTATATGGTGTTGATTGCTGTGGGCGTGAGTCACCATGCCCAGCATCATATGTGGTTACTGGGATCGAACTCAGGACCTTGCACTTGCGAGGCAGGCGCCAGAACCACTGAGCTAAATTTCCGGCCCCCACAGACTATTTTTTAATCCATTGTCAACTTTTAAAGTCCAGTAAAGAGGGAAAGGAATGATAAAGGAAGGGAAAGTAAAAAGATTAAGATGTACTATGTATATGTACCAATTTCCCATGATATACATACTCATTACTTACAGCCAACATGTACTAATAAAAAAATAAATAAAAAAGTGTAAAAATAAAGATTTTAAAATTAGTAAATCTGAGACATTTCACACTAAAGTTATGATTTTCACACTAAAGTTATTTCCAAACCACACACTATGTGTGGATCACTCCTGGGGTCTTTTTTTTTTTTTTTTTTTTTTGAGACAGAGTCTCACTTTGTAGTTCAAGCTGGCCCTCAGCTCACTACATAACCCAGGCAAGCCTCAAACTCAGCAATCCTCCTGCCTCTGCCTCCCAAGTGCTAGGATTACTCATGGTGTGAGCCACCGTAGCTGGCCTGAGTTCTCTTTTTTTTTTTTTTCTTGAGACAGGGTCTCGCTTTGTAGTTCAGGCTGGCCCTGAGCTCACTATGAAGCCCAGGCAAGCCTCGAACTCAGCAGTCCTGCCTCTGCCTCCCAAGTGCTGGGATTACAGGCCGCCACACCTGGCCTGAGGTCTCATTTCTGAGGATGAAAAGGCAGCTTGACTTGGGTGTCCTGGTCCCTAGAATTAGAGCTGACCTAAAACCCGCTGGGGTCTCACCTCCTTGACTGTCTACTCTTAACATAAAGCAACAGGAAGACAAAAACCACTCTCCTAACTTCTCAGACAGGCACTAACCAGGAGTCAGGAAATTCCATTGTTATAAAAGGCAGTTTCTTTCTCTATGCAATGTTCCCCACTGTTAAAAAATAAATTTGCATGAAAATGATCTAACAGGCTTCATTAGGGACAAATGGGTCAGCTGGCATCCCATCTGTGAAGCAATAAGGCCCTCTGCTGGCAGAGGCAGAAAATGCTGGAAAAAGCTGAAACTAGTGATTTTCTTTGTAAGAATGAGAGGGCAGGGGGAATCTTCTCACAACCAAGCCCTTTCCTATGGGTGCTGTGAATCTCCTGGCTTTTTGGAAAACTATAAAACTGGCTGAAAGTTAAAGTTCATCTTGGTAACGTGGCATGTGGCACAGTGACTCCACTGTGCTGTGGTCTCTCCATTGTGTTGGGCTCAGTGCAGGAGCTGAATCCAGAACAATGGCCTCCATACCTTAGTCAGCTGAGTCATCTTCCTGCTTTCAAACTTGCCCCCAGTCTGCCAAGAAGGGAGAGCCAGAGACTCTTGTGCAAATACCACCCTAACTGAAACCCCAGCTCAGACTCAGCTGGAGCCCCATCACCTCCAGTCTTGGTGGTGGGAAAAGGGGGCAATAACGTGAGTGCCAACTGGCAGCCACAGCAGCACTGGACAGAGCCAGTTACACACAGCCAGCGCCTGGGGTTTCTGTGCTCCTCGTTCCACGCCTAGTCCTGCCTGAGGCTGCCATCCAATTTGAAACCACAGTGAAAGCAAAGGAGGTGTGTGTGATCTGCGAGTGGGCTTTCCAGCCACCTCCTGCTCCCAGGGTGGCCGGTCCACCACCACCCTCCTGCTCCAGGACAGCTAAGTGCAGCACCGCATCCCATGCCTCGCTCCAGCCTGACACACAAACGTCATCACCCTCAGCCGTGACACAGTCACTCACAGCCAGGCCTGGGCACCCTCGCCTTGCCTGGACTCCGCAGACCCTATGTGCTCTGCCATCTTCTTTTGGGTCTTTCCACTCCCTCAGCGTTTAGGAATTCATCAGCCCTGGAAATCCTGGCAAGCGGCACCTTGTCAGTAGCTCCTTTAGAAACAGCTCGCCAATTAAATATATTCTAGGTCCTTCTTCCCTCAAAGATGGATGAGTCAAGCCAAAAATGATGCTGCAAGTTCATTTGAAAAGTGAAAGGTGAAGGAGTAAGGGAAAACTGGCTCTACAGAGCAAAGATGGGCCAAAAAGAGGAAAGGATAAAAGTTAAAAAAAAAAAAAAGTGCTACCTCAGGGAGTCATGATAGTGCGCTCCTCCTTATATCCTGTCTACGTTTATAGCAGCCCACATGAAGTTTCACGTAGAGCATCCTGGGAATTATTTCACACTGTCCCCGGATTTTGTAATTGACAGGACCCGCTTATTTCCCCAGCTTTTGCTACTTTTTGTACCATGTAGCCTTGTCCAACTCCAAGTTCAGGCTTGTCCCAGATGACTGACAGATGCAAGAATACTACTCGCTATACACTCCGCTTTAGTCAGAAGAAAATAACAGTCTGGATTCCATCATCCATAAATTCCACGTTCTCTCTTCAGCCAATCACAGGTGGAAAATATTCTGAAACATGATTGCATCTGTATTGAATATGTGTGGACTTATTTTCCTTGTCATAATTCCCTAAACAATACAGCAAAACAACTACTTATATGACATTCACATTGTATTAGGTTTTATAGTAATCTGTAATCTGGGAGAAGGTGAGCACAATTTATATACAACCAGGTGTCACTTAATGGAAAGAATAGTTGTGAGAAATGTATCATGAGGGACTTTGTCATTCTGTGAACATTGCAGAGTAACTTACACAAACTCAGGTAGTACATTGTAATTATGAGATATAATTTTATGGGACCCTTGTCATACATACAATCTGTCATCAGCTGAAGTATTTAATGGTAAGCTATATCACCAAACCATATCATTTAATTTGCTCACCTTGAATTTTATGTAATGGAATTACACAATGGTATGTTTTTGTGTCTGAGTTTTTTCTTAGTATTATATTTTGTATATTCTTCCCTGTATCACAATATATTCATTTTCACTGCTGTGTAAGATTCCACTGTATAAATTTGCTTCTGACTTCTGCTGTTGACATTCAAGTCATTGACATTTTAGACCTATTTTCATATTTTTAAAGTGTTTTATAGTGCACATGACAAGTTTTTGTAGAGAATATAGATATATGTTGCATAACAACATGGATCAGCAGAGCATGTATACAGTGGTGGTCTCATAAGATTGTATTACTGAGAGTGCTCAGTGATGTTCACATGAGGGGATCGCCGAGTGATGCGAACATGACCTCTCACTTATTTAAGGGGCACATCACTGTACTCTTTTGGACAGTGGACTTCAGCACTACAGATTGTGGCATTCACGGGGGTCCTGGAGCCAGTTGCCCCTGGACCCAGACAGATGACTTATATGCATGCAAATTATGGTCTAAATAATATATAAACAGTCTAATCAAGGCCCAATCTGAGTTCTCAAAATGAAGAGAAGGAATGAATCAGGTAGGTTGATGTAATTGCGAACCATTCACAAACCCAGTTTGACTTCATGGCGTCTTAGTCAGCTTTTGGTAACTATAAGGAAATATCTGAGGCACTCAGCTTCTAAAGAGAAAGGTTTACTTTGGCTGATAATTCTGGAGGTTCCAGCCCAACACTGAGTGGTATCAATATTTTGGCCTCTGATGATGGGCAGGCACATCATGGGAGAACACAGCAGATTACACCACTCAGCACATAGACCAGGAAAAAAATCAAAGAAGAAGCAGCCAGGGCCTGGTGTCCATCATGAGGACACTGCCCCAGGCATTAGGCCACACCTCCTAAAGACTCCACCACCTCCCAATTGTGCCACCCTAACCTTTAGTACATGGACCTATGAGGGCCCCTATCCAAATTCAAGCCACAGTTCAAGCACAGGAAGTGTGTGCGAACAGGAGCAGTGTGTGGACACAAGGGACATTGGGGGAAATACCTCCATCCCTACGTGAGGTTGTATCCCTGGCAACACGGCCTTTTGGTCATGAGTTTGTCAACATCACATCGTGACTCTGTATTTTCAAGCGGGAGTCCTGTGGGATGCTCACTCCTGATGACAGTAACTGGGCCCATCCCAAGGATACCTGAGTGTGTGCACAAGTGACGTGACTCTTCACCAGGCCCAGGAGGTCCACCTCTCATGTCAGTTCTGGTCAGTACCCTCTGGGGCCCCATTTGCAAGAACACTCAAGGGCCGGGACATGAACAAATTGGAGGCATCTCCTGCCCCAGGTGTCTAGTAGAGAAGACTGTGAACGTGGCAAACTATACACCAACCCAAGCAATGGCAGAGAACTGTGGCAAGTAAGTCTGGGCAGCCTCATCACTGGCCCCAGAAGGGTCTCATAAGAGAAGCTGCTGGCCAGCAGGGATGGGTACACTGAGAACAAGCATGAAGAATCTGTATCTTTCAAGGCCATTGTTAACTTTGTTTTAAAGGTCAGCTTTCATCTGATTAATTAGCAAAGCCAGAGAAGAAAACAAGTCCACTACATTGAATTTTGTTTAAATACATGGTCTGGCATAAGATTTAATGAAGCCACTTTCCGGGGAATATTTAAAATTATAATTTGTATAAAAGAACTTTTGTTGACCCAAATAAATCTGTTGCATGTGGGAATTTTTCTCTTTTTGACAAATCAAATCTCCCTTCATAGCTCAAAACACAAGCAATCACTGCCTGATGGCAACTTCACAGCGTAGTAATGAGGGAGGACGTCAAGTCTGCAGCTGACACTTCATGGTAGCAGCATCACCTGTAGAGAGGAAAGCTGACTCGCAGAAAAGAATGTTTGTTCTACCTATGATTGAAAAGAACAAGATACATTCCATCTTCATTCAAGAAACATGATCCTATTGGGATATTTGTGTGATGTGGTCATCAGTTTCCTTTATGATTCTCCCAGCACAGCTTTCAGGGTCTCGGAGTGGAGCACTGAGGAGTTTGGTAAACTTTTAGAGACCAACGCTCACACCAGGCCCGAGAACCATGTTCACTCTACTCCCCCCACACCCATTCTGTGAGCCTCATTGGCTGTTTCTTCCACTGCTTCCATCCAACTCAGAAAGCAGCCAGTGTCTTGGCTATTGATCACTTTGCTTACTATGTGTTCCCACTCAAAGGAATGATCCTCAGTCAACTGTTGCTGCCCAACAAACCCTTCCAAAATCCTCTCACTCAAAAGAGTACTCATATATCACCATGTACACAGCAGCTAGTTACCTGGGAAGGTTAGCACACCTATCTGGCTGGGTTCAACTTCTCCCAGAGGCTTGGTCTCAGGTCTCTTCCAGGGAAGAAGAGCAGCTCCCAGTGAGAAGATGAAATGAAGATGATCATAAGGCACACTGGTCAAAGGAGCCAGGAGAGGCACAGGACAACCAGAGAAGTCATCACATATCTAGGTCACATGGGCCACATTCACCAACACATGTTTTAGATTCAGAATTCCATTGGTCAGAGTAAGTCACATGACCAAAGTCAGCAGGACCCTGGGGCTGGAGAACTGTCTCTTGTCCATTGTCTCTAGTCAGAGAAAGAGAAGAAAATATTTGTCAAATAATAATCCAAGCTAACATAATCCATTCATTACCTACTTTACATGTATTAAATGCATCAGTACCTATACCAAAATGACAGAGAAGCCTCACTCAGTTACAGCATCAGGCCTGAGACCCAAAATTTCAATAATACATCAGGTCCACCTGTCGCCATTTTACCCAAAGACCAGGGATGGCAACTGGTTACAGTCCATCATTTTCCATGACTCCTCAACCCACCCCAGGAAGGCCCTTCCTTTTTCATCATCTTCCATAATCTCCTGGAATGAGGGCCTTGAACAATGAGCCCTATTATAGCCCTTTTTCTGCCTAGGGCAATTGGGAACCTTAAGACCTTGACATCTTGAAAAGTCTCCATCTCTTCCAGGCCAGGTCTGCGACATTAGTACCAACAAAATTCTGAATCTAAATGGCTTCCCAAGATATGGCCCTGCTCTCCTTGGGAGGCAGTGCTTGCTCTCTGGGCTTCATTAAGTGTGATTTGAAAGCACTCGGCTTCTGTGAGACCATCCTCTTAATTTTAAAAGGAGGCTGTTGCCCAGCTGGAGGGCCCTGTTAAGTGCCAGCTTGGTGAGCTACATGTCTTTTTCCTTCTTTTTAATTAGTATATGTTTACAATACATAATAAATGTGTTCATTCTAGGGAATTGGTACATGTAATCCTTTCTACTTCTAGAAGTTTTAATAAGGCTGTATCTTACTTTGAAAACCTTTTACTAACCTGGATTGGCTACAGATGAGAAACAGTTTCATTTTGTAACCCAGAAAGTACAAAAACCCTGTTTTGATTCTGTTAACAAGCTGGCCAGTTCTTTCTTGAATTTGTCCCTACACATTGCAGCCTATCAGATCCAGCTGCATCCACAAAGACAAGTGAGTTGGTGCTGTCCCCAAGAGTCCCAGCAAGGCGCAGTCACACCACAGGGAGGTGAGCCAGCTCTAGGGAGGTGAGGCAGAAGGGCATGACACACTTACCAGGACAGGGAAGGCTTCTCCAAACAGATGACCCTTTGAAGATGAGTGGGAGTCTGTCTGCAAAAGGATCAGTGAAGGGAAGGGATAAGCAGCAAGAGACAGGACATGGAAAAAGGTACAGCAGCAGGGAGAGGCACAGGACAACCAGAGAAATCATCACATATCCAAGTCACATGGGCCACATTCCCCAAAGGCAGGCTAACCCTGCACTAGACAAGGACACAAGAGTCCTGGTCAAGGAGTTCACCAGTCAAGTGGAGAGGAAGAGGGCCCAAGAGAACCATCTCACAGAGCAGGTCCACATCCTGAGAAGGGGAAGGAGCCGGGAAGCCCAGGACAGAGGTAAGGCCTGCAGGAGAGTAAAAGATACGTGAGCAGAGGGCACGGGAAAGCGTTCTGGGCAACAGCTACTGGGTGACTTAATCCCAGAAGGATACCACTTCTGGGGTCCATATAGAGGATCAATATGTATCCACACCATGTGTGAGAGCCTGAGACACGTGTGTGTGTGTGTATGAATGCATGGGTCCTCCATGTCTGAATGTTCCATTGTGTGTCTGTGTGTATAAGTACATGTGTACATGTGAATGTGTGTCTTTGTGTCTGGACATAAATTTGATGGTGCTTTTGTGTGTTGTTCTGTACAAATATGCATGAATGAATGTAAGTGTGAATATGTATTTCTGTGCCCATGTGGGCACTGACTTTGTGAGTGAATGCTTGTATATGTGTGAGTACTCACCTGTGTGTTTGTGGACATCGACACAGGATAGTGCGTACTAACCACCTCACTAATTGCACTGCAAGGAAGAAACCTAAGCCCTATATTAAACAAAAAAGAAAACAGAAAATATCTGAGGTCTCAAGGCTTTCTCTGGACAAAGAGTAGCCCAGATGTGAGGGCAATCAGTCCAATGGGGTAAGATGCCTGGGGCCCCTGTCTGGGGACTCAGTCTTCACTTCTTACTGGCACAGGCATCCACCTGCAGAAGACTTCCTTTTCTTCTCCAGCCCAGACCAGACATCTACCCTTGACAACCCAGGGCACAACCAGCACTGAGGCTGGATGTCCCAGAAGACTTCATCTGAACCCTCAGAAAGGCTGGTGAGGGCATAAATGTAGAAGGCAACACACACCAGAGTGACTAAGCACAGGGCGAGTCCTGGTGATGGAGCAAACTTGGGATGGCCAGCACCTCTCAACCCAAGCCAGTCCTACCCTTCTGCTTCACAGGACTACCTTCCTTTACAAGTAGACAACACTTCTGGGAGCCTTGACTGTGGCCCTCCATATCCTCCCTGTAAGAAAGATCACCCCCTCCCCATTTACCCCTCATCACTAGGATTCATCCCTTCAAGAAGCAGTGCTGGGGGAAGAGACGAGATACAAGAAACCATTTCTGTGACATTGTCATGGTCATTTCAGAGAGAGACACAAGGCAGGTCTATGCTCCACCAAGTGCTGGGTGCCCAGGGTTTCAAGGCCCTCAGCAAGCTATCCTGGAAAACCTCACAGATCAGAGCTGCCATCTTCACCCTAACACCCACCAATAGCTCACCTCAGGCAAGTCCTTCAACTTCTCATTCAAACAGTTGCTGCTATAGCACTCACTTCTAGCTGCGGTTGGGGGTAAATTAAGTCTCCAATAGAAGGACACACACCACAGGTTTTGTCTCTCACACCAACTCCATTTGTTATCATGCCAGATAACAATTTTTAGAAGGTCATGTGATCCACCTTACATCACCCAGCTGATTAATGACAACAATGGGATTTGAAGGAAGGTGCATCTTCCTCCTGAGTCTATCTTCTTTCCTGTCTCTGAGAAGGACCTTGAGGACAATTGGCAAGTTATTGCCTGTAAGTTCCTTCTGTCTCCCAACGAAAGGAAAACTCAGAATATAGTCACATCAGAGACACTAAACCTTCCAAAGAGGACTTTTCCTATCTCTATGGAGTGTTACAAAAATGGATTAAGCCCTGCTATCCCCCTGCTAGGAATATACCCAAAGGAATTTTTAAAATCACATTGAAAAGACAGATGTACATCCTTGTTCATAGCAGCACAGTTTGTGATAGCCCAATCTTGGAAACAACCCAAATGCCCATCAACTGGAGACTGGATAAGATGTGTTTTTTTTTTAATGGAGTATTACTCTGCCATAAAGAATGGCAAGATTCATTCATTTATGTGCAAATGGAGACACCTGGAGGACACACTGAAATAAATAGAACACAGATATGCAAATACCATACCTTTTCTGTGATATAAGTACCTGTAGAGGTAAAGGAGCTCTAGAATGTGTGATAGTTTTTGTAGTAGGGGAAATATCCAAAAGGAATTTTGTATGGGAATGTAATGAGGGGAAGGAATAAATATGATTAGGAAAAAAATAAAATAGTATTATATAAGGGGTGACAAGGGGGTGGGTGGGCAGGGATGTGGGTAAAAATGAGAATTGACCTGTATCACATATTGGTACAAACTCCCCAATGTTGTGTGTGATGGTGAGCTGTGTATATAATGTACCAATAACGTTTACTGAATAATGAAAAAAAATGAACTAAGTATAGAAGAATGGCTGGCACAGAACAGACTATCAATATGGTGACCATTATTATGTTCCTGGTGACTTGATTTTGCCTTCATTCTAATGGATTACTTGTCTATGGTGCAGAACACAGAGTGCTTTAATGTACAGAACTGAAGTCTCTCAGTTTCTGTAGAGCTAGAGTGGCATTCTCTCACTCCTCTGCCAAGTGTCTCAGGCAGCCGCACTGAAGAGATTGCTGGTACAGTGACCATAGCTCAGGCTCAGAAGTTCTTATATCCTCACAGAGAGAAATAAAAGAGAACAGAATTCCTCACTGTGATAAGACCAAGACCAGAGGTCCTGTACCATTCCCTGGTGTGTAATTCTCTCCACACCATGGTGATTTGCTTCTTAAAGGCCAAAATAGGGTTGTCGGTGATGTCTATAACTACTTCTCTCTCATCTCCAGACTGTTTTTCAAAAGACTCATTTAATGAGAACAGGCCAACCTGGATTAACATCCCTTTTGTTTACATTAGTAAAATTCCCTTTGTTTTGCCTGATAATCTAATCACAGGAAGGAAATCATATTCCAAGTTCCACTCACAACCTGACAGGAAGGAAATACACGAGGGCACCATCCCTAGGGATCATCTTAGAACTCTTTTTATCCCTCCTTCCATCTTTAGTCTAACAGGACATAAATTCTGCCAAAGCAATTCTAGTAGTGTACACTAACCAGAGACATATGGAGCCAACTTCTTTAAGATTTCCCAAGCCAGTAGCATTTTATTTACATCAATTCTGAATTTCTTTGGTTTCCAGACTATCCCTGGAACATGAAGTAGGCTGATACATCCTAATTACCACACAGGGTCTGAACTTGCACAATGGCACATCTGTAACTTCACAATACTGGTGGGTTCAGAGCTCTGTTGGTGAGACTCTAGGACCTGGGCAGTCCAGCTCCAGCTCCAGCTCCAGCTCCAGAGGCCTGGCTGCTCACTGCAAGAGTCAGAGTGTCACCCACTGGGCTGATAGACAGAGAAGATCCAAAGGATTCCATCATTGACAGGAATGTTCTTGCAGACCTCACATCTGTGCCAACTGGTCTGCCCCTCCCACCGCCCCGACTTCCTGGTTCTCTTACACCCTAGTGGGCAACCTCCTCACCATCAACTTTGGCAAAGAGCCCTCTGCCAAATAAAACAGACTGAATTTTTAGCTTTAGTGTGGGGAGGAGCGAAAATCATGAACATTAAACATTTTTAATGAGGCCAAACTTATATTTTGCATCTACTCCTGGCCACCCTCAGCAACACAACTGATTAATATTCCTGTGAAAAAGCACACTCTTTTCTGCATCTTCCACACAATTCCCGAGGGCAAAGAGATTTAACTGAGAGAAGTATGGCCTAGCCTCAGGCTCCAGCAGCTGAGTAGTTTTGGAAATTACAGGGCCCCACAACTTACATTTGCATGCCTCTGTGTACTCCTCATTCAGTCATGGTATCCCTGCTGAGCATTATGACCCTGCCCTTGCAGTGTGTTCACAGAGTCTGTGAACACATTGTTGGTGGGATTCTACGTGTATGTGTCTGGTCTCCACACATTTCACTACCGTGAAGCTACCAGCAGCAAGATTAAAGAGGTGGAGAGTAACCTGGGCCCTGAACCTACCCTACCCTACTTCCAATGCCTCTTTATTCTGGCACAGACTTCTGTTTTCTTGCAAATGCAAAAGCTCACAAACTGCAGCACCTCAGCAGCAGCAGCATTACACCAAATCTGAACCAGAAACTCTGGAGGCCAGTTCAGTAATTGATTTTTAACAAGCACTTGTTCCCCGTGTTCCTGAAGCCCAGTTCTTCGGTTTTATGCCCATCAGAGTCACCTGAGGAACTGATAAAAATGCAAATTGTTGGATCTCCCTCCAGAGCTTCCAGGTTCAGCTAAATCTCAAGAATATGCATTGCCAACAAAACGATGCTGAGGCCACTGGTTTGAGGAACACATTGGGAACCATAGCCTTAAAGGAAACAGAAGCCCAACCAATCACTTTTCTATGCAATTTCTCATTTACAAATAAATACCTGATGTGAAATTTTAAAAATATAGAATCCAAAGTTCTAAATGAAACCACTCAACTATACAGAAGAATTATTTATTGGATTTATCCAGTTATCCCTGAGATCGAACTCATGACCTTGGTAAAAGCACCCAGAAGCAAAGTCTTAGTTGGTGGCTAGTAAGGACAGAGCTTCAATGTGCAAAGTGCTTTTAACTATATGTATCCATCTACTTTTATTAGTGCTTTATTATAGGGAACAGGAGAAGAGAAAGTAACTAGAACATTTGCAGTTAAGTTCTAGTCTTCTGTGAGTCTGGCAGCACAAGGCAAAATAATTAATAAATAGATAGAAATAAGATTTAAAGAAGAAGCTGAGCTTGGGCCTGATCCATGCTACTCTGGACAGCAAAAACAGTAGACCTGAGCATGCCACTTCTTTTATTCAGTGCATCTAAAGCAAGCAATGCTTCAGGTCATTCAGAGAGCAGTAGTTTTGGTACATCAGGAGTAACAAATATAACATGTCCCACAAAGGGCAACATGTTTGTACATCCTAGAACAATGAGAGATTACTTAAATGAAGGTCCAGTGTAGTTCTGTCCTGGAGCATCTCAGCAAGTGGAACCACTAGAGTCTATTGTTCTCAGAGGTGAAGATAAAGAATCAAGTCCACAGATCTGGATATCTCATAGCTGGTCTGCAGGCAGAAAAGCTTGCCCCAGTCATAGTCCCAATTGTCCAATTAATTTTCCCAAATGGGACTGCTCCCAACACTTTACCTTCTTCAGTGCTTATGCCCCCATCCTCACCTGACAAGAGGCCAATAGGTCTTTGCCTGTGACGTTCTGCTTACTATGATCGCTTAGGGCAGCTGTGGAATGAAGATTTAACTTAGTGGTTCCAGCGCTTCCTCGAAAGCACAAGGTCAAGAGTTTGATCCCTGGTACCCATCTCCCCCCAAAAAAAGACTTAGGGCAGCTGCGATCTTTACCCCAAACACTTGTACCTCTCCAAAATGAAAGTATGAGCTTCATCTCTCTGCTCCTTTTCTTAAAAATGCAAATCCCTCTTTGTAAAATCACATCATAGACTGGTACAATTTCCCAATATTGAGTGTGATCATGATGTGTATATACAATATACCAATAAAGATAAAAATAAACTAAAAAAATCCTTTTTGTAAATCCTTTCTGACAAATTGTTGCTGAAAATATATGAGAGATGAACAGAGATGAGAGTTGACACAGGATGTGCCTTCTGTATATGCATAGTGCTCCAGCCTCCAATGCCTTGCAATATTCCTTCAATGAGAGGTCGAAGTATGTGGGACGCAGTCAAGTACCACCACTACCTGCCACAGAAATGTTACCTTTCCTAGGAATGCTGAGAAACCAGCCCTGGAGATATGTACAATATGAGTGAAGGAAAAGACTCTAGCCTGACAAATACTCCACATTATATACAAGGTCAGAGTTGTAGGCATCACAAGCAACAGAGAGAATGGGTATTGTGACATGTTTTATGTGTCAAGCTAGCTGATCACTAGAACCTCATGACTTAACCCAACTTTAATCTAGCTGCTACTGTAGAGATATTTTGTAGATCAGTGAACATCTACAGTCAGTTTACTTTACTTAAAGGATATTACTCTCTGTAATGTAAGTGGGCCTCATCCAATCAACTGACAACTCTAAGAGTAAAACTGAGGTTTCCTGAAGAAGAAATTCTGCCTCCAGACTCCCTAGGATTAAAGCTTAACATCGGCCCAATGGTTCAGATTTGCCAGTCTGTATGATCAAATGAGCCTATGTACAGGTTTCCTGGACTCACAATGGGGTTATATCCTAGTAACCCACACAAATTGAAAATATTACAAATCAAAATGCAATTGGTACACCTAACATACCACACACTGCTACCAGCACCAGGTAGAGAAGCTCAAGTCATCGCTCATGAAGGTGTCCTACAGGTCTCCCTCAAGAGAAGAGAACATGTGCTAGGGAGAGAAGTCCCAGGTATGTGTCAGGGAGGGTAGTGACAATTGTCAGCCATAGGGGAGTGTCCAAATTTCTGATGACTTGCTCTCTGTAGATTTGTCTTCCAAGACAGCTTAGCCTCTGACCTCCTTTCCCTTTTGCTCAGACAAGACCAAATTCTCTATGTTGTAGGCTGAATTTTCCCCTGAGATTCATACACTGAAGCTCTAATCCCACTTCCTTAGAATGAGACTGTACTGGGAGATACAATTTTTAAAGGGGGCCTGTTCTCTCTGAACTGATTTCTGAACCTCCAAGTCTTAGCAGCACAAAGACCTCAAGCTCAATAGTCACGGAGTGTTCTTATTTCATCAGCCAATTTCATGGCCAAATAATCACTCCACATGGAATTACCCATTCTTAAATTAAATCTGACAGACTACTCCTGATCTTTGGGACACACTGGGGGGCTCTTCTTGGGATGAGACACAAGACAGAGTCAGTCAGGTTCCTCTGGGTCCTGGGAGCCCCTTCTTGACAGCAAGATGTGAGTCCTCGTCCAGAAGAGCAGCTCTTTTAGGATCCCTAAAGATGCTGAACTCTCCCCCTCTCCAGGCCTTTTCCTGTGTTATCCTCTCTGGCTAGAAAGCTTTCCCTGTCCCTTCTTACCCAATTTGAATCCTCTTTAATCTCCAGAGATCATCTGGGATCTCAGAATCTCCAGAAGTCCTTCCAAATTCCAGAAGGTCTCACTGATCTCCTGAGCCCTATAGGGACGCCAAGCACCTGGTGGATGTACAAGCCAGGGTCACCTTTAATTGTTCCACCTTTGTGCACCTGTCTAACTGGTCAGCTTCATCAGTGAGTCCTATTACTTATAGTCCTAGGGCTTCCTCCATCTAGATTTAGACTCTTTCTGGCCTTACCCACAAATTTCCCCTACCTGACCTCCCTTTTCCCTTCTGCAATACTTATTATGTGTAGCCCTCCCTTAATTTACCTTTAGATGGTGTCTCTACTTTGCAAATTGCAGAGTTTTAGCTGCCAACTGCTACACAGCTTTATCATACCCTCCTTGGGTCCTAAAGAAAGACTCTGCTTGTTTATCTCATATTGACTGATATAAGACTCTTTGTTTCCAGAACAGCATCTTAACTATCTCTACCATGCACAATAGTGTATCTCCCCATAAATGGTGCCTTGGGGTAGAGAAGAGGAAAGGAGAAGAAACACTTACTAGATACTGAAATCGCACTGTCAATGGCCAACCTGGTTGCTGAGACAGTGCTTCTGCCTCAAGGCTGCTCTCTACCCCAGGACACTGCCCTTTCCTGGGAAGTCACATCTCTCTCAACCAACCTGCAAGCTGATGGAGACCAACATGTCTGCCATCACCCTGTGAGATGGGACATCTCTGGGTTCTTCACACCCGGGGTCCTCTTGGGGTCTGGTGGGTCTGGACAGCAGCTGCAGACCTGCCCACACTTAGCTCATCCCAGCCACATCCTCCTTCATTGTCTCTCCCCAGAAATCCCCTCAAGAAGTCACTTTCACATTAAGTCACTGGCTTTGCTTTGAGATAGACTCACACCAGATGTCTGCTAGGCAGGACTCCCAAAGCCCCTTCACATGCATCAGTTTATCACTCTTCTCATCATCGCATCTTCCACAGAGAAACTGAGGCTGAGAGTTCATGCCACCAGGAGCCAAGCAATGTTAACCTGCAAATCCACACTCAGCCAACCTGTCGGTCAGCGTAAGGGAAACTGAAGGTATTTTTAAGACATGAAGTCTCAAAAAGCTTTTCTCTCATGCTCCTTTCTGAAAATAATTCTTGAGGGTATATTGTAGAAATACGTATAATTCATGGATTTAACAATTCATAAGATTTTAAAAAGTGATTTAACCAAAGAAAGCAAAGGAAGAAATTCCAGCATGACAATCATGCAGTAGATGTGGAGAGCAGTCAATTCTAATGAGGCCAATAAAAGGTAAGCTTGAAAAGCAGGATCATCCTAGAGATTTCAGATGTCATATGATAACAAAGAAAATGAAAAGACTGAGGCTAGGGCTCTAATGTACTTGCTGGTATGTTTTGGATCTATAATGTCCCCAGAAGGCTCATAAGTTGATTGCCTGGTCCCCAGTGCAACAATTCTTGGAGGTTGGGCTTTGAGAAGATGACTGAACATAACAGCTCTGATCTCTTAAGTGAAATGGTCCACAGTGGGTTCATAATTTAATGGACTACTGGGGAGGGACTTAAGAAGTGAGGCTTAGTTGAAAGAAATATAATGGTCTCTTGACTTACAAACTCAATTTGCTCATAAGGGCTGATGTAACTCAAGTTCATTGTAAGTCAAGACTATTTTTTCCATAAGAAATAATGGATATACCTATAATGCATTCTGCACCTGCCAAAGCACTCCTTAACTAACCATTTCATAATAACAAAAGGTTGTATAACATGCATAATTTACCAGAAACACCAATAATTTTCCTCATATAATCACTAAAAAGATACCAAATGTGCCTAGTTTACCAAAAACAAAAATTTCATACTGTACTCAACATTCAAACTGATTTCTTTGGCTTGCAGAAAAGGTGGATGAAGTGGAACGTGATTATTATACAGAGAATCCCTTTTCATAAGAACACCAGGAATCTGACTCTCTTGTGTCCTTTCTCTATTTGGGAGCATCTGTAGCCCATTATGACCTGCTTCTGGTTCACTAGCTCTCCGCCTTTTCAGAACTAAAACCTGGTCTAATGTTGTCTCTTTCTGTCTTTTCTTTAACACTGTTCTGTAGTCTAACATGACAATGTCAAACTAGTGAATGCAACAAATGACTTTTTTCACTGTCTGGGTGGGTCTTCTCTACCAATGTTGTTGCTCTGTCCATTTTTTCAGAACGTCCTTTATTTCAGAAGAAAGACTTTGTTGCACTGATTGTTGACACTCTCTCTCCTCTTCGGAAAGCTCCTCAGCCACCATTCTCTGATGCTCAGCCAGAAGTGGCTGAGGTTCCTCTGTAGACAGTTCTGAGTGTTCCTCCACTAGTTCCTCCACATCAGTACTGTCTACCTGCAGCCTGTTGACCATGCTGTGGTGACAGTATCATCAACCACAAGGTCAATTGAAGGTGCAGGCTTCTCTACACAGCTTTGAAAGTATCTCTCCTGCATAATTTTAGGCTACATTTTCTTCTAGAAAAATCTCAGTATCCTTAGAGAGATATTGGCCCAGGATTTCTCAACTAACCCCACACAGGAAAAGGGGTTATCATGCTCCTCTCAGAACTGTAAGGGTTAAATCAGTATCTGAAACCATCTAGAAGCACTTTGAGAACAGCTCCTTGGTATATAGCTTCTTAAAGTTATCTATAACCTGCTGGCCAATGGGCTGCAGTAGAGATGTTGTATTAGGTGAGAGAATTTCATCTGAGAGCCATGGGAATTCTTTAGCCAATTCTTCCAAATCTTGTGGATAACCATGGGTACTGTCTATGACGAGGAGACCCTTGAGGGGTAAACATTTGTCCTCTATATATTTCTTAACTGTAGCTCAGAAAGCCTCCCTGATCCACTCAAGAAAAAGTACTCTTGTAACTCAGTCTTTTGTGTTAGATTGCCACAAGACCCCTAGCCTATTCTTTATAACTACACGTTTTCTGAATGCTCCAGCAGTCTCAGAATGATAAGCCAAAGAGGATACAAGTTGAAGTGACCACTTGCATTGACACATAACAATAAGTTTAACCTGTCCTTCATAGGCTTATGGCCTGGCATTCACTTCTCTTCCCAGGTAATGTACATTCTGCCACACATTTCCTTCCAGATAAGGCTAGTTTCACCATAGTTGAAAACTTGATGAGAGCAAAAGTCATTTCTCTGTCATTCTGAAGTGGTACATGTAATTTTCAGCAGCCCATTTATCAGCACTGGCCACTTCACCATGCCAGTTACACAATGAAACCCAGTTCTTCCTTTAAAATTGTGAAACAATTCCTCACTGACACAAAGTATTTCACCATTATTACTCATTCATGTATTATCCTTTACAGGATCAGCGTTTATACACCTAGCTTTTACACAAATTATAGACTCAGGCTATAGGCTATAACCTACCATGTACCTTTTGTTTATACACATTACTAATAGCTTTTCTACCTTGTCTAATATTATCGATCATGACTTAATAATTTGAGTAACATCTTCAGCAACACTAGCTTCCTTATACAAATCTTTTCTACGTAAAATAGTTAAAACAGTAGATTTTGTGCAGATTGCTCACCCAAGTGCCATGCTTATATTTCTCCACAATTTCCTTTTTCTTTTGGATTTTTATTGCTTTTTTTTAACCTCTGTTTCCTTCCTTAGCTTCTCTTCTAGCTTCCTGAGGAGACATTTTGATAGCAGTAGTCATAGCAATTATATAAAACTCTGACTAAAACCACATCCACAAACATGCACGTTTGGGCTTAGAGTGACACATAAATTTATATATCCTTTTCTGACATTGTGAGTCTTTGTTTACAACTACACAAGTGGCCAGCATCCAGGTCGTAACTCAAGACTTTCACTGTAAATAATTACAATTAAAATTCTGGTCATATGTGAGGCTGGTCATAACTTGAGGGTCCACTGTAGGTCAATGGAGCTGTGTCTTGAAAAGGTGTGTCTCGTTCCCAACCCCTTGTGATCTCTCTCCCCCCCTTCTTCTCTCTCTCCCCCTCTGCCTGTCTACCATAAGTGAGTAGCTTTGCTCCAACACATGATTGCCACCATGATGTTCTCACTCACCACAAGCCAAGAACCAACAGAGGCATGTAACAATGGACTGAAACCTCTGAATCATGAGCCAAAATAAACCTTTCCTCTTTTAAGTTGTCTTTCTCAGGTATTTTGTCACAGAAAAAAAAAAAAACTAATACATCCACTGAGTCAGGAAAATAGACCTTGGCTGCAAAGGGAGAAAGTTGGAGCAGAGACTCCTGCTTAGATTCAGGACACTTCAAGGGCTGTACTTTCAATAAGGAAGAAATGGAACAGGAAATTGGGAAGCTCCTACATGGCACAGGGTGACTAAAATAATGTTTTTCTCTCCTGGTCTCTGGATTCAAAGAATGGAGAGATTCTCTAGTGAGACATTAAATTTCTAGCCTGACATCCCACATGGGCTTGGTGTTCAAACTTATACCACTTTCTTGACACAGAAATCTCAGCCAATAAATTAGCTGAAATTTTTGTTCAGGAGCCAGAGAGATCCAGAAAGAGATAACAAGGATTACTCAGCTAGTTTTCATATGAATCCCATTGTCATGGGAGGGAAGCAGAACTCTGAAACCAACATCACAGTCAAAAGTTTTGTTGTTATTGCTGTTTGTTTTTTGTTTTATTTTGGTTTTTGTTTCTTTAGTTTTTTGAGATAGAGTCTCATTTCATAGTTCAGACTGGCCCTGAACTCACTATGCAGCCCAGGCTAGCATCAAATTCTCAGCAATCCTCCCACCTCTGCCTCCTGATGCTGGGATTATAGGCATGAGCCACCACACCTGGCCAGTCAAAAGTTTTTAAAAGCTGCAAGGAAACAATTCACCACCAGCATGAAAACAGACATGACAAACCAGCATAACTACGGCCAAAGATACTAGAAAAATTAGAACTTTACAGTAAAGCAGCTATGATAAAAGAACTAAAGAGATAAAAGGACTATAAATCACAAGAGCAAATGGAAAGATTTGAATCTCTTAAAACTTTTAGGAATTGAATGTGTTGTCATTAAAATTTAAAACCTCAAGAGATAAATAAAACAGCATATTAGACACAATTCAAAAGAGTGGTGAACTAAAAGACAGGGCTGAGGAAATTAATCAGGATGTAGCACAAAGACATATTAAGAAGGGAACATAAAAGAGAAAATGGATTATGGAGGAAAAAATAACCCTTAATATTTGTAAGAGTTGTGTCCATTTTATTTATGCATATGTATATATGAGTATATATTATTTATATATACATATATGTATATATACACATCTGAGAGGTTATATAGAGTTATATAATCTATATGCAATATATGAATATATATTATGTATACATATATGTATATATACTCATCTATGTGGTTTTGTGTGTATATATATTTTTGAATGTGCATATATATTTTTTCCATATTTTTCACCAGGAATATATCTCATTTCTGAGCCTATCTATACCACATGACCACAAAATTGATCAAATAAGTATTCTTTCAATGAATATAATGAAAACTAAGTTAGTCACAATTTATAGAAAGAAATTTCATTAATTCTCTCCAGGTAATGATTGAAAAAAATAAAGTAAAAATTATAAAGTGAATTATAAAGTGATAGACCTGTGGGTATAGGGGATCCAGCATCTGACAAAGAAGAAATATGCTTCTCTAGTTGCACTCACTAGAGATTTCCAAAAAATAACAAAGGATTTAAAAGTAATCTCTATAAGGTGATAGACCATTCAATAAAATGCAAAGTTATCAATGAGAAGGTAACCACCAAAGACATACCCTAGAGATAAGTCTGTATCTGAATATACAAACCTCAGGGTCCCACTTCTGGTGTGGGCTCTGCTCTGAATTAACATTGTTAATGAGATTGCGCCTGCCGTGTGCTGACCAGAACTGGATCCTTCACACATTACCCCACTCCAATTCTCATTCTCACAAGAACCCTACGAGGTACATGGGATATGTAAATGGGAAAAGTACTTCACACCAAACCCGGTTTCCTAAAATGTACTTAGCTGTTTAATACAACAAAATAACATGTCAGGATGTAAGATCCTGAGAATATTAATCCTTCCCACTAAACAATCAATATTTTTAACAAATAATTTCTTTTTGCTTCTAATAGGACTTACCAGAGCCAGAAAAACCTAGAATGGACTTCTCTGGTTGACATTTATGGATCATCAAAAATCTGTCTACCAGCAATGTATATGGATTTCATCTTATTCCTGTCTTTATCAGCATCTATTACTTCTGACATTTTTATATTAGCTATTTTTAACTGTGAGAGTGTCTTACTATAGTTTTGCATTGAACCCCACCAGCAGATAAAATTATTACACATTAATCAAAAGTTTTAAAGCTATAATTAAAAACTCTATCAGAGCCAGGCATGGTGGCTCATGCCTGTCATCCCAGCCCTCAGGAGGCAGAGACAGGCGGATTGCTGAGTTCCAGGCTTGCCTGGGCTACATAGTGAGCTCAGGGCCAGCCTGAACTACAAAGTGAGACCCTGTCTCAAAAAAAAAAAAAAAACTCTATCAGAATTCCCAATACCACATCAATTATGTTTGAAATATAGACAGTAGCTCAATACTTTTTTTCTCAAATAAGTTTTTGAAAATTTAACAATGATTTAAGGAAAGAGAAAGGGTATAAGAGAAGACAAGAGTAAGTGAGGGGAGAGAGAGGACAGTTATGGTCAAATCACAATATACATATGTATAGAATTGTCAATGAAACTTCTTAATTTATAAAATTAATATGCAGGGCAGGAGATTTACCTCAGTGGTTCCGGTGCCTGCCTAGCAAGCACAAAATCCTGAGTTAGTTCCCTGGTAATCACATACAACAATACTGGGCCTGGTGACTCATGCCCACCAGCGACCAGTACCACATACCACAGTGCTGAGCGTGGTAACTCACCCTTGTAATCCCAGCACTCGGGAGGCAGAGGCGGGAGGATTGCTGAGTTCAAGGTTTGCCTGGGCTACTTAGTGAGCTCAGGACCAGTCTGAACTACAAAGCGAGAACTTGTCTCAAAAATAAAATTAAATTAAATTAATATGCATTTGTAATTATAATTTTTCAAAACAAACTGACCACTATCTTACTTACTTTCTCATTGCTGGAACAAAGTACCCCACACCTGCAAGTTAAAGGAGGAAAGTTTTACTTTGGTTCACAGTTTGTAGAGGTTTCAGCCCATAGTTGGCTGTCTCCAAGGTAGGATGGCATGGCAGAGGGCATCACAGAAGAGAAACAGTTCATGGCATAGATAGCAGGAAGCAACAAGAGATCAAAGGAGAAAGGAGAGAGACAGAGAAAGAGGGAGAGAAACACTTCAGGCCACACCCCCAAGAACCACCCTCCTCTGACCAGGCTCCACCTCCCCGCATCACTTTTAGCTATAAATTTGTCAGTGGCTAACCCATTGGATTAGATGATCTAAACACCTCCCAGAAGCCTCACCTATGAGAGCACAAGGCTTTGAGAGCAACATCCACATGAAAACCATCACAATCATGATGGAAATATTTATACCATAGAAACTGGCCAGAAAGAGTACATAACTTACATAGAGACTAGAGACCAAATCTTAGTGTTTATATGCTGTATAGCCATGTAAGCACCCCTCAGAGCAAGACATAGAACATTTTTAGCACATCGGTGAACTTCCTTGGGTTCTTCAGAAGGAAGTTGCTTTGGATTGTGTTCCCTCAAAATTTCATATATTGGTGACCTAATTCCCAGTGTGACTCTTTAGAGGTGAGGCTTTAAGAAAGTGATGAGGGCTAAATGAAATCAGAAGTATGATGCCCTAATCCAATACAGTTAGTCCCCCTATAGTCCCACGTTAGCAAAGAAAGGCCATGTGGGATACATGGTTGTTTTAACAGCCGATGGCATTTTTTGTAGCCACCTAGTACAGAACCTTCATCCTGACATCTGCCCCAACGGGCTGGTTTGCCAGCATGGACCTGTCTATCCACACCTTTGCTGAGGAGATGGAAGCACCAACAAGGTCATGGTATCTCATCAGGTGTCCTCTCTTTCCCTGCTGGCCTGGGCCCTGTGATCCTTGCAGTCAAGTGAGTGGAGCCAACTAGAGGAGCAGATGGCTTTAGAAAGGGACAGTTGAAGAGCCCGAGCTGTGGACACCTCTGCAGACACCTCCCATCTGTTCCAGCTGGGGCCAGAAGGGGGACCAAAAGCATTCCTATAGAGAGGCTTCCAGGCTTGCTTTATTTTTAGACAATTTCTCACTTTCTTTCTCTTGTGGCCAGTCCTGACAGTATGAGAGAGGTGTGTGGGAAGAGGGCAACTAAAATAAATCTTTAATTAGTGTTAAATCCATTCCAGAAATACAACAGAAATTTATTTGGCCAGGAAACAGAATTGTAGATTCACACATGAAAGATTTGTTATTTTTAACATGAAGTTAGGAAGCTCTTTCAAGGTAAAGATCACAAGAAATTCAAACTCTCTTTCTGCCTCCTTAATTCCAAAGCAGTAGAAGCATGATTAAGTAGGGGAGAGCAACTTGAAAGGAAAGAAACAGACCATAAAATACCAGTAGAAACGCTTCTACTGGGTTCTTTCACTCTCTTGAATTCTGAAATCAACACTGCAGAGTCCCATCCCATGGTAAAAGGAACCCACAGCTTCTTCACTACAGGACCTTGTGTGACCTTGTGGTCCCCACCCCCAAGCCTGACTCCTCTCACAAGAGAAGCTTCATTCACTAATGCTTACTGAGTCTGTCTTGCTGACATGTTGACCTGTGTAGACACAGTGATTACCTGGTAGAGCTCCTGTGCCCCTGGACTCAGGATATAGGAGGGACCAACAGTGGCCCACAAAGCACCTAGTGCAATAAAAGGGCAAATACTGGGGGACTGGGAGGATTCATGGGAGGGCTACTAAGCCCAAAACAGAAATCAGAGTATGGTGCCTCACTGTTGGGGTGGACAGGAAGTCAAGCAGAGGGAAGACCAGTGTGGAGAGGAGAAGGCTGGAGACAACATTAGAGACACAATGGAGGGCCACGTAATAGGGACACATAATAAGGCAAGGTGCTTAGAATTTGTCAGGCAAGGCAGCCCCAGAGCAGACTGAGAAGAAGGTGTGACACAGTCTGATTTACACTTCAGAAAAAAAGGAGGGGTGCGCGGGAGGAGGCGTGAATGATGAGATCTTGGTGTCTGGAAACAAGAAAGAGAATCCAAGCTGAGGCGCAGGTGGGGTGTGAATCGGGGAAGTGACGGCTTTGTTCAGAGGATGTGGACACTGTGGGGTTTTTTTTTGTTTTTGTTTTTTGTTTTTTTTTTTGAGACAGGGTCTCGCTTTGTAGTTCAGGCTGGCTCTGAGCTCACTATGGAGCCCAGGCAAGCCTCGAACTCAGCAATCCTCCTGCCTCTGCCTCCCAAGTGCTGGGATTACAGGCGTGAGTCACCACAACTGGCACTGTGGTATGCGGTATTGATTGTTGGTGGGCGTGAGTCTCCACGCCCAATATTGTATGTGGTTACCGGGGATCGAACTCAGGACCTTGCGCTTGCGAGGCAGGCGCCAGAACCACTGAGCTAAGCCTCTGGCCCCAACGCTGTGGTTTTTAAGAGACATCCACACAGTGGAGCCCCGGACACAACTGGATGCTTAGGTCTAAACAGGAGCAGCCACCCCGGAACACAGTACAGAGCTTGACAGCCCTTAGCAGGACATGTGTACAAATTGTCTCTCTGCCCTAACTTCTAATGGAAGCCATCAGACATCCACGTCACACCCTTGGGGCTCCCTCTCCCCATTTTCTCTACCACCCCAGAACTCCAGTGGCTCCCTCAGACAAAAAGGCCAACCATCCACTTCTAGGAAATGCAGCAGCAGCCATCGGGTAGTCTGTCTGGTGGGCTGCAAGGACTGCTGCACGCGGGACATCACGGCCAGCTGTGGCCCCCAGCTCCTCAGCCAGCACAGCCCACAGCCCTCGACGGTGGCCCCGGAGCTGACCAGGACCGGCTTGTGAGCCATATTCAGGCCCAGAGCCCTGCCTGGGCCCCTCATCTTCCCCACCATTGCTGTATCTCCATCAAAGCTGCATCGCCCCGCACCTGTGAAGTGCCAGCAGCACCCTCCCCTGGTACCACAAGCCCACCAAAACATTTTCTTTTCTCTCTTTTCTCCAAAACAGTTTAACTGTCCTTATGGCTTACAATGGATGAACTAGACTTATTTCTCCAATAAACTGATAAATCACATAGTGCAAACCCCTCACCAATTAAAATTCTATAAGTGCACAAGCAAAGATGAAGAAAGGTCTTCTGCCCCACTCTTGTCCTCCAGCCCCCCAGTTCCCACCAGGCAGTGATAATGGATACCTGGTACACAGACCCAGATGCCCCTTCTGGCTACATGTGCTCATGCTTACATATGATTACATATATCCCAAATGTGCCATTGATTTTCTTGTGGTTAATGACACACTCTGGAGAGCATTTCAAATCAGTGCTTAGAGGAAACTGTCACGCTTTTAGAGGGGTGCTGTAGAGTGCATCATTATCATAGCTTGCCTCTGTTTCTCTGCTGGAGAACCTTTGGTGCCACCCCTCACTTTACTATTACTGACAAGGTTGTGTTTCATAATGTTGTTCAGATGACATCCTACCAACAGGTGAAAAAAACCTCTGGAATCACTCCCCAGAAGTGAAAAGGCTGATGATGTGTAACCATCTCTCAAAAGCCACCCAAGAGATGGCTCAGAACTCCCTTTCTTCTTATAACAAAAAAAATAATAAAATAAAAGTGAAGTATCATCAAAAAAAGGATGACAACTGGCCAGTGTCAAAATGGCACTTAATTTCCAATTTTCCAAAGGAAGCAGTCATTAGATAAAGAAGTGGAAGAGGGCCAGCAATGAACGCTGGCAGAGCAGGCTGCCTGAAAAGAAGATGCTGAGATACATTCTAAGTGTGGTGTTTGTTAAGGAGTTGTTTTTGGAATCCACACCTGGGGAAGAAAGATAAGTGCAGCAGTATACAAAGGAAATTTCCATGGCCTTTTGGGTCAACACAGCAGTACTCAGAGCTGCTGTTGTTGATCAAGCATTTTCTCCATTGGGCTGAACGGCTGGACGTTAACAGCCCTGCCTGGATCAGATACTGGCTCTGTGCTTTCCAGGAGAGGGGACTCTGCAGCTGAAAAAGTCCCTGAAGGTAGTGAGGCTTTATAGCAACACACACACAGCACCATGGGATTCCTGCAAGGGGCTCTTGACAGAGTATCTTCATGTTTACCTCAACAGGAGACAGAACCTTGGGAAATAACAGCAGCTGCTAGAAAAATGGATTTGAGATTGTCCAAGAAATAGCCCTTTTTAGGTAAAGACACAGGACACCAACGGAACCACGGCTTAATAAAACTGAAGGTGAGGTCTTCTCCTAAAATGAGGTGGTGCTGCCCTACAGTAAGCCCACCACATACTGCGGAGAGCAAGTCTGAATGATCAAGGTGTCGTAACTATAGAGTTTTTTTAATTTAATTAATTTGTACATTATATATACACATCACAATTATGCTCAACGTTGAGAATTTGTACCAGTATATGACATGACTTAATTCTCACTGTTCCCCTTCCCCTACCCACCCTACAACACCCACCCCTATATACACAAGCTTTGTTTCCTTTTTTTACCGTCACTTTTTTCTTTCCCCTCATTATTTACCCTAAACCCCATTTCCCTTTGAATACTTACTATTTCACAATATCAATCATGCAGGTCCACCATGGACAGGTTAATTTGATACGAAGTCTTTCCTCCTTTACACTTTCTTGCTCCACCCTGTGTCTGTGAGCTGCTGGTCTTTATGTTGCTCAGAACGTCTATTCACTGCACTCCTGGTTTGGGAGCTACTGTCTTCCACCCTGCTCAAAACCGTCCACTTCTAACTACTATGTCTGGGAACTGCCACTTATCACTCCTCACCCCTTCTCAGCACAGGGACAAGAGAAGGAAAGTTACCCAAGGCCAAGGGAAAATTCAGATTAATTCAAGATTAACTTCTCTCAGATTAGCCCACAAAGCGCAAGAAATAGAATTTGCCTTGCAGGTCGTATGAGATTTTGACTGAGAAAAGATATAAAGCCTTTGTCACATAAAAGAGGACTGTAACCACTCTTGTTTTAATTGGGGTTATGAAAAGAGATGACTTTAGAACTTTAAAACCCAACTTTAAAACCTCAACTTTCTCTTTCTCTTCTCTCTGCCCATCTTTCCTATTTTTCAGTCTTTCTTCCCATCAATCTGTTCACTGAATTCATTTCTTCGGTTTTCCTACTGTGTATATCCTCTCCTCTTCCTCTCACTATACTGCACTTGAGTCTTTTAAACTCCCTAGCAAGGCAGTAAAAGCAGCTACTAGTAGCATCATTATACTATGGCCCCTCTCCCCTTGTGTGATCAACATTACCACAATACCTGGCTACATCCTTTTTTCCAAAGGCTGTGCTTTCAGCCAACCTGAACAGAGATCAGTTACACTTCTATGGAGATTCTGACATTAAAAACCTATGAGAGCAATGGACCACTAAGAAATATTTCCTATTTAAAAGCCATGAAACCATGCTTGAACATACATAGAGCCTTTGTACAACTGTGCACATGTGAGTACACAAGAAGCAAGGGCTAAGAGAGATTTCCAGGAGCTCTTAGGTCTTCAGCAAAGCTGATGTTGTCCAGAGGTTCTCAGTCCTAGTGATTCTTAAAATAGGTCTCCAGACCAATAACATCAGCATCATTTTATGAATGATTTGTTGGCCCTTATTCCAGATATTCTGAATGAGAAATTCTAGACCGGAGATCCAGAAACTGGATTAAAAACCCTCCAGGGAAATCAGGGACATGTCACATCTGAGAACTCTACCATGCCCAAAATTCTTTGGGTGAGGAGACTGTAGAAGAAACTCTGGTTCTGAGTCTGATATGCAAATATCTGGCCTCATTCCACCTCTTACATCAACAATGTGACACGCCTTGTTTTGCACTGGACCACTGTCATAAATTCATCCTTGGTTTGTTCATGTTTAAATGATGTCCTCAAATGCAAAATCCCCAACTGCAGAATTTGGAAAAGGAAGGATAGGGAGAACTCACCAGAAGCTGTGGAGATTGTAGTATTGTGCTGAAGATCCCTGGAAGACTGTCAGCTAGTTATCAGCTGACATACACAATTTGTGGCATGCAGATACTGTTCCAAGACTGCATTTATTAATTCATTTCATCTTGAGCTTGCCTCTGCAGTGGAGTTACAATTAGTATTACACTTTAGTATTATTCTGTAATGATTTATGTATTACTATTTATTTCTACTCCTTTTTACATAAACCATTACTGATGTTAATAGCTCCAGTGAATCCAGCTTTGACTTTTCTAGTTTGTTTACAATTACACTGCTCCTTCTGTGGGTTCAAGCCATGATAGAATTGAGCATTTATTTATTCAGATATGGAATCTGTAAGTACACCTTAAGTACCTACCATGAGTACAACAGTGTTCCACAGAGCATACAAAACTGATTTTATATATATATTTTTTCCAACATCTTTCCACAAAGCCATAGAAGGCATTCAAGAACATTTCCAATGGCTCCTAGAACAGTAAATCTTGGCTAGATACCAGTTATCTTAGAATATCCTGCTTTTGCTGGTACATAAAGTGGGAACTAATAAATATAAACCAGTACAGGACTTGGATGCTGTGAATTAGGCCACTGAAACCGAACAGTACAAATCCATACACATTGATGGGACTCAGTCCAACGACGGCCACCTGGTTTACTTGGTTGAACTTGAAAGATGCCTTTTCTGTCTCTAACTTGCACCAGTCAGCCAGCCTATATTTTCATTTAACAGAAGGATCCTGCCCCAGGCATAAAGGAGCAGCTCACTTGGAATAGGTTTCACCAAGGATTCAAGACCTGCTGTCCTTCCTTTCTTTCTCTCTTTCTCTCTTTCTTTCTTTCTTTCTTTCTTTCTTTCTTTCTTTCTTTCTTTCTTTCTTTCTTTCTTTCTTTTTTTTGAGACAGGGTCTCACTTTGTAGGTCAAGCTGGCCCTGAGCTCACTATGTAGCCCAGGCAAGTGTCAAATTCAGCAGTCCTTCTGCCTCTGCCTGGAATTACAGGCATGAGCCACCATACCCAGCACTGTGGTATGTGGTACTGATTGCCGATGGGCATATGTCACCATGCCCAGTATTGTTGTATGTGGTTACTGGGGATCGAACTCAGGATCTTGTGCTTGCTAGGCAGGCATGAGAACCACTGAGCTAAATCTCTGGCCCTGTTCTACAATCTTTAGAGAGGTGCTAGCCACCAACCTCAAAGCATTCATCACATCAGAAGACAATACCACTTTGCTAGAGTGTATAGATGATGTTCTAGCAGTCCAAGTCATGAGGACTCCTATCAAGGAACTAAAGGCTTGCTTCAACTACTTTAATAGGCTGGATATAAGGTGTCCAAGAAAAACAGAATGAATCTGCCAACAAAAGGTCAGGTATTTGGGCATCTTAGTGACCCAAGGAGAGTGCCCATTGGTAACTGAATGAAAACAGCCTGCCTGTGAGTTTCCAGTCCCAACCAACCAATGCCAGATAAGAGAGTGAGGAGCAGGATTCTGTCATATTTGGATCCCAAATTACTTTATAGCTATGCCCCATATGAAACCACCAAAGGAAAGGATCCCCTCCTCTGAGAAGCTGACCAGGAAAGAACATTTAAACAAATCAGAAAGGCCTGACTCAGGTCCCAGCCTTAGGATTTTCAGATATAACCAAATTTGTCTTCCTGTATGTCCACAAACAGAAAAGAATGGCCATGGGAGTCCTAATTCAGATCATGGGATCCCAGCATAGCCTGCTGGCATATTTGTCAAAATAATTAGATTCTGTGGCCTTAGAAGGGCCTCTGTTCCTTAGGTTACTTGTTGCTACTACCCTGCTGATATAGGAGGCTTACAAGCTGACTTTGGGACAACTAGGAATTCAAGTATTGGGCCAGGGATTTAGCTCAGTGGTTCTGGTACCTGCCTAGCAAGCACAAGGTCCCTGGTTCAATCCAGGTAACCACATACAACAATACGGGGTGTGGTGACACATGCCCACAAGCAATCAGTACCACATACCACAGTGCTGGGCTTGGTGGCTCACACCTGTAATCCCAGCACTCAGGAGGCAGAGGCAGAAGGATTGCTGAGTTCCAGACTTCCCTGGGCTACAAAGTGAGCTCAAGGCCAGCCTCAACTACAAAGCAAAAACCTGTCTCAAAAAAAAAAAAAGAATTTGAGTACCACATTCAGTTATAACCCTAACATACCACTCTCAGTTATGACCTTAATGTGCCACTGGCTGTCAAATCTGAGGATTACTCAATATCAGGGGCTCTTATGCAAAAATCCTCATGTAACTCTAGAGGCAGTAAATAGTCTTAACCAGATTACTTTATCCTAGGTTAAACTGGGAGCCCCCTTCATTACTGTGTGGAAACCATGGACAAAGTATTCGCACACCAAGATCTTATACACCATACCCTTGGGGACCCAGATGTTCAACACTTCACAAATGGAAGCAGTTTTATACTATAAGGACTCCAACAGACAGGATATGCCGTGGTGACTAGACTCTGCCTCTGCTACTGGAATCTCAGCCCAGAAGGCAAGAGCTGATAGCCTTGACAATGGCTCTTTTGCAAAAGACAAAAAAACTAACATACATGCTGATTCTAAATACTCCTTTGTTCCTTTATGTGTTCATGGAGCTATATATACAGAGAGAGGACTCCACAGTGCCAAGGGAAAAGAATAAAGTACAAAGGAAAAATCTATAGTTCCTAGACGCTATGTGGTCCCCCCCACCCAAAAAAAAAACAACGACTTTGTACACTACCAGGAACAGCAGTGAACTGGAACACTGGAAGCCAAAAGAAACCAAAAGGCAAACAGAAAAGCAAAACAGGCTGCTATTTTATTATAGATAGAAAAGCTAGCTAGATGTGTGGCAGGCAGATAAATACGACTGGCCCTGGGATGTGAACAAAAAAGCTAATTTAGAGGTGAGCATTGCCAGAGGGGAAAAAACTATCCCACCCATGTAGGATAAACAGCCATGATTGATATTCCAAATAGGCATCCACCAGATATTCTAAAGAGGGTGCCAACCTCCTGGGATGGAGGGCTAAAACCTTGACCCACCTCCCCAAAAGAGTCTAAGTCAAAATCCCTGTACAATTGTTACTGACTTGACTTCTCATTGGATCCCCATTTAAACAATGTTACCTGAGCAGTTATACTTGTTTTAACCTGATTGGTTGATCACAGTTCTATTTTGTGTAATTTCTCACTGAACCAATGTTACCTAAACTACTGTATTTGCAATGTTACTGGTTGATGGTAACTTTGCCCCACTTTGGACCCGCCTCACCTAGTGGCTTTGCTCCATAAAAGCCCTCTGAAAAGTGAGGTACACATTTCCAGATTCCCCCTTCTGCCTCTCTTAAGCAGAAGCTTTCTTTCTCAATAAAATTTTCTTACTTATACCTCCGTTATTCCTAAAATTCATTCTTCAATTTTTGGAGAACACAAACTCACACTTCAGGTTGGGAGGTAAGCCTTGCTCCCCTACGTCACTATGACAGTCCTGCAATCTGAAAGAGAGGTCCTAGTTATGCCCTTCATCCTAAAGCCTCCTCTCCTGGAAACCCAAATTACTCTTTAAATGAAAAAGCCTAGTTTTCCTGAAAAGGTGTTGAGCAATTCCTGTGGTCTACTTATCTATAGTTAGCTCCAGACTGAGAGTCTAGTGGCCACCCACTCAGGACTCTTCTGGAAATCTAAGAGCTATTCTTATTATTATTTCTGATAAAACCCCCCTAACCTCCTGTCCATCCCTGACTTCATTTCTCAACCATTGCAGAACCATGAGCTCCATACATACAATAACACATTCTAGCTTCAAATTTTCACAAAAATCAACAAAACTGGGTGAAGTAGGAAGATAATTCTGTTTTTCCTCATTCCCTGAAGAGGCACTGTGTCCAGAATTTCCACAGTAAGCCTCAGTTTGGCTTTGCACCTCTGTGTTCATGAGGGAATGCTTTATTTACCTAGATGTAGAATTGAGTAGGAGTGAATTCCAAGGTAACAGCTCCGTAGAACTGACATTTACATTTCAGAAAGAGCCTTTAAATGGCTCGTTGAAGTGTTTTCACACTGCCTAATCTTCTTTTGCACATCTAAGCTACAGTATGAATGCTTTTTATCACCTATAGAAGGAACCAAATATCTGTGAGTTCCAAAGCCAGATGCTTACATCATATTTTAGCATTTCAAAGAGAAATCAAAAAGGGCTTTAGAAAGGACTTTCATAGTTCTCAGAGTCATCCCTGAGTGTCCTCTGGTTTCTCAGAAGTAAGTTTTTAGCTCCTAACCCCCCAAAAAAAGAAAACCCTGAACTAAAAAAAACATAAAAGTCAGTTTCACAGTAAAAAGCTGGGACTTTCTGCAGTGCTGACAAGGGCCCTCCCAGGTGCTGCTACACCCCATGGGGATGGAATCTTGCTCCTTCAGAAGGAGGCTCCCCACATCAGACCAACCCAGCCATCAGGATTTTACTTCTCTGAGCAAACACCTGCTTCCAAGAACATCTGCCCATTCGTACTGGCTGTATCCTTTACAGTAGCACTCTCTGTCACAGAGCACCTCTTCAGATATTCACACTACATGTACCAAGCTTGTGGCTCCTCAAACACCGAGGAATGAAGTTGCAAATCAAGCAACGTTAATATTATAGATAGATGAGGTAGGTAAAATATTATAGGCAGTAAGATAGGTCTGTGAGTGTCAGGACAAAGGTGAAACACAGCACAGCATTACTGGAGACATGTCAGCTGCAAACCAGACTTCAAGATAAAGACAAGATGACCAGACCTGCATACTTCCTCAAAGAACAAACACTGGGCCTAAGAAAGTCTAGACACACATCAACCACCCTGGCGGATGACCAGAGACTTCTGGACCCACCACTTCCTAAGAGAATCTTTGTTCTTTCTACACATGCTTGTTACGTGACTGGTTTCCCAACTGGACCACCATTACCTAGGTGACTACACCTGTAACCTTATTGAATACTCTTGCCTGTGGTCCATGTTGTACCCACATGGGTTTCACTCCATGAAATGCTTAAGGCAAAGTCCTTGGCTGCCCACTTGGGTCCCCTTCTGCTTCTCAGGAGCTTCCCTATCAATAAACATCTTCATACTCTTAACCTTCATTATTCTTCAACTTCTAGAGGAAAAAAAACCTCAGTATATCATACAGTTAACAGGTTGGGAGAAGTAATATTTCATATTTCATCTCTAGTATTATTTCCTGCAACATTGAGAGAGTAGTGTTTGGAAAAAAGGAGAGAAATACCTTCTAGATTTGTAGGAAGGGGTCCAAAAAGGAGTGGCTACATAGTTCCTCAGTTTAGAATTACTTATAGGCAAGTAGGGTATACAAATTGCTTAATCATTTTGACACAGGAGAGCAAGGCCTAGCTCCCTACCTGAAATACGAGTTCGTGTTCTCTATAAATCAAAGAATGAATTTTAGGAACAATGGAGGTTTGAGTAGGAAAATTTTACTGAGAGAGAAAGCTTCTACCTAAGAGAGACAGAAAGGGGAACACAGAAACCCATGCAACTCACTTTTTAGAGAGCTTTCATGGAGCAAAGCCATGAAGTGAGGTGGGTCTGAAGATGGACAAAATTACCATCAACCAATAACATTGCAAATAGAGTAGTTTAGGTAACACAGGTACAATGAGAAAACTCAGAAAATAGACAAAACCATGATTAACTGAAAAGATTACAAACATAACTGCACGGGTAATGTTGACTGAATGGGCATCCAATGAAAAATTAAGTTGTAGAGGGTCTTTCTTGTCAGGAGACTCCTCTAGGTGGTCCAAAGTCCTGACCTTCAATCTGGGGAATTTGCAATCACTGCATTCCCAAGGAGGGGATGGATCCAGATCTTGACCCTCCATCCTGGGAGAATGAGGCCTGTTAGTCATTGCTATCTGGAAGTGTAGTTTTTGTTTCTTTTTTTTTTTGGAAGTGTAGTTTTTCATTCATGGTGGTGACCTTCAGAAGGATGTCTTTCTTCCAAGTCATTCAAGGGCCTGCCTTATCTATCTGCATACCTTATATCTAGCTAGCTTTTCAATAAAATTTTCCTACTTTTAACCTCCTTGGTTCCTTAGAATTCATTTTTTAGTTTTGGGAAACATGAACTTGGTGTATCAGACATCTAGCAGATTGGGAATTACAATTATTTCCTCTGTATCATTCTGAGATCCCATATCAGCGCCTCTCTTTAAGATGGAGGAAACACTTTCCATGTTGCCTGAGGGATGTTTATCCTTGGTTTACTTTCTAGTTCATTATCTATCCTTAATTCTTATCAGTATGGCCGGTCACCCCACTCTATCTATGCCCTTCCACTAGCTAGCTGCCCTGTCCATAAGCTAACTAGATAAACTATTTTCTATACTGTGTTAGAACAGCTATTTCAGTTTTCCCTCACTATCACACCACACTTTCCAGAAACTGCCTTCTTACCTCTGCCTGACATACTTTGGTGGGGATCTTCCCACATGACTGGATATTTCCCTTCTTCCAAGGGGTTTTTAAATTGCTTTTGTCTCTCAGAGCAGTTTTAAGCTCATTACAAAATAGAACAGAGGTACAAAGATTTCCCACATGCACAATATTCCCATACACCCTCTTGCCCACTAACAATATCCCCTACATTTGTTATAATTGATAAGCTGACAACTGACACATCGCTGTCACACACACTGTTTTTATCAACATTCATTCTAGGGCTGAAGATGTAGCTCAGTGGTAGAGCGCTTATCCTGGGTTGGTCCCCAACACCAAAAGATGAAATAATATAACAGATTTTGTAACCATGATCTGGGGTTCTGGGGACTCCAGAGTTAGGATGCTGAGGAATGGCTAAAATTAGCTAGGAAAGTAGGTGTGACCTGTTAATTACAAAACCTCAGGAGCCTGTGACAGAAGAGCTAGAAAAGTAGGTGTAATCTTTTAGTTACAAAACCACAGGACACATGTGCAGAACATCTCACAGAGTTCTGTACATGGAATTCACACTAGAACTATATAGGTCTTTAGACTTGGTTCAGCATAGGAAACATGAAGAAAAGACAACCACCTTTGAGCTCTCTCTGTCATATCCCTGCACAAGAGCCCACTCACACTTGTAGAGTGTACTTGGTTCTTCCTACTTTTACTTGGCCTAAACTTGTTCATCAGAGCCTGTTTTTTTACTACTATTAATAAATACAAAACCTACTGCATTTATTTAAAGTATGAAAAGAAACCTCACAGTTTGGCTTATTTTGGCTCAGTCTGTAATTGGCTAGCTCCAAGAGAAGGCAATATAGCACAAGCAGACTGCTCACAGCATGGCAGACAGGAAGCACAGAGAGATCAAAGAAGGAGGGAGGGACATAGATGCTTCCAGGCCATGCCCCAAGTGATCCACCTCTTCCAATCAGTCTTCACCTTCCAACATTTTATTTAGGTGTAAGCTCATCAGTGAACCAATCCATGATGAGTATCATACTCCATTAACCCATCACTTCCCAAATGCCCCCACCAATGAGCACCTGAAGCTTTGGGAAGTCATCTGGATGTAAGCTATAATTGCCTATCTCCTTAAAAGATTCATGGATTCTTCAAAAGAAAATAGCAAATTACAATTCATACCCTATTAGCCTTCAAATGTTTTGCCTTAAAATAGCTTTCTTTGACACCCATTCATCCTAAAATAGTGTATCATTTTTTATTTTATAAAAAAAACAAACTTTTATAAGCAAATAAAATCTCAATAGTTATTACACTGTATATCATTATCTTCAAAGTAGTTATTCAGAGTACAAGACATAAATCAAAAAAATTCTTACAAAAAAAAGAAACAATATCACAAACTTTTCAGTGAACAAAGATGAACTACTCATGTAAATGAAACAAATCACCATATATAGAAATCTTTTTGAAACAAAGTAATTGGAGAAGTATATGAACTTTTCCCTATTTCCTATTTATCTATCCATATATATGTGTGTATAAATATGTGTGTGTGCGCATGTGTATGTGTATATGTGTGTAGTGTTTATCATGTAAGAGAAATCATTTAATATTTGAGCTTGTCTGTCTGATTTATTTCACCTAAATTTATTCTTTCAAGTCATATCCATTTGCCTACAAATGCCTAAGGTTTCTCTTTCTTTATGGCAGCATAGTGTTCCATTAAATCTATGCTGAGATACTATATCTTATGTCAGAAAGAACGGCTATCATCAAAAAAAATTTAACAACAATTTCTAGTGAGGATACAAGCAAAAAGGAACTCTGCTACATGGTTGGTAGCAATGTAAAGTATTACAGCCACTATGGAAATCAATACAGAGAGTCCTCAAAAATTTAGAACTAGAGAGGCCGGAGATTTAGCTCAGTGGTTCCGACTCCTGCCTCGCAAGTGCAAGGCCCTGAGTTCGATCCCCTGGTAACCACATACAGTGCTGGGCGTGGTGACTCACGACCACCAGCAATCAATACCACATACCACAGTGCCAGGCATGGTGGCTCACGCCTGTAATCCCAGCACTAAGGAGGCAGAGGCAGGAGGATTGCTGAGTTCGAGGCTTGCCCGGGCTATACAGTGAGTTCAGGGCCAGCCTGAACTACAAAGTGAATCCCTGTCTCAAAAAAAAAAAAAAACAATTAGGACTAGAAATTCCATTTGACTCAGCTATACCCCTTCCAGATAACATCCCCAAACAATTAAATCATTGTATTATAGGGATATATGCATGCCCATGCTTCTAGCAGTACAATTTATAATTGCTAGTTTTTTTTTAAAATGTATTGATCCATCAACAGATTAATGGACAAGTAATATGTGGTAATTATAAATTAGTGTGCCATGATCCTTACCAAACCAAACTTCAGGCCTGAATAAAAGGCCTGCCTTAAACCAAACTTTAAAATCACAATAAGTATCCCAACATTGCCTTTCCTACTCTGAGCCACTAAGTATCAACTGTCATAATAGTGGGGCTTTTTTATGATTGAAAGGCATAAACTCATTTGCCTTACAAAAAAAATCTGTTTTGATGACATTGTAAGGAATTACTGTTCAACATTAAAATGGGAAAAATAATGTCCATCTTTTAGAACTATTGGAAGGATTTTTTTTTTTGAGATCTTATGTTGTCCAGGCTTGCCTTGAATTTGTAATCCCTCTACTTCAATCTCTTGATTAGCTAGGGCTACAGGCTACAAATAAAGGTCAAGTTTTTTAAAATTTTATTTATTTTTGAGACAGGGTCTCACTTTGTAGTTCAGACTGGCCCTGAGCTCACTATGTAGCTCAGGCAAGCCTCGAACTCAGCAACCCTCTGCCTCCCAAGTGCTGGGATTACAGGCTTGGGCCACCAAGCTCCACATTTGTGGTATGTGGTACTGATTGCTAGTGGGCGTGAGCCACTCCAACTGGTATTGTTGTATGTAGTTCCCAGGGATTGAACCAGGGACCTTATGCTTGCTAGGCAGGCACTGGAACCACTGAGCTAAATCTCTGGCCCATTTGTCTTTTTAATTTTAAAAAGGATGTTGGTACTCAGTTGCTATTTTAGGCTCAATAAATGGGCGCACCCACATAATGGATGCTTTGTATGTAATTAGCTGATAGAGTTGCTTAGTAACATACAAGGCAATGACACTAAGAGCATTAGACCTGAGAAGGGAAGGGAGGAAGCTGGAGAGCAGATGTAAAGGATTCACAAAGAAAGTGGCAACTGTATTTTAGCCCCTTTCTGCAAAGTATCAATGTGTAAATGCAACAGTACCACAGGAGGCTCAGGGTTTGAGGCAACAAAGCCAATGCAATATGCATAGTACAACTGGGAGTCTTGGGATCTCTTCCTTCCACTCACCTGAACCTGAGCAACACTCCAGGGCCAACCCACCTGACCTTTCTCCTTACTGCTGAAAGGCAGAAATAAGAACAATAAAGAGTTCAGGAAAATTCCAAAATTCCAAACCAGGATCCCTGTGTGCTAGACCTGCCAGCTGACCTACAATGACCATTCTTTATATGATGCTCATTAAAAGTTCATGTATGAGGAATGCAATTCATGCTTCCAATTGTAACAGAGTGAATTATGGGCAAGTATCAGGCAGTGGTACTGGCATGACTCAGCATCCTGTCATCATATTGTAAATCATGCTCTGAATGACCCAATGGGAAGTGCACTTGGCCAGGTGCAACCTTTCAAATTCTTAACCACAGATAATCCACAGTCCTGCCATTTTCCTTTCTGCCAGCTCAAGCACACATTTACTTATGTTTTGTCAAATTTTATTATATTTTTTACTTCACATTTTGTTAAACTTAGCTGCTTTTTCCTTAGCATTGTAAATAACACTAAATTCTTTGCTTGTCGAGCACAAGAACTTGGAAACCTGTCCCAGGACCTGATTATCATTATCAAAGATTCATACTCCCCTTCCACAGATACTGAAGTAGAGCTGGAAAGCAAGCACCCCACCAGGACTAAACTACCCAGACTCTGCCCGTTCTCAGTGGGATGAGACTAGTATGATGTGGGTCACACCCAAGACAAACTGCTTAAAGGGACCTTCCTTCTTCACTCTTGCTTTCTCTTCCTGCCAGAAGCATGCAGATTAGTATGATGAATTCACCTTATCCCAACACAGAGCAGCCATGGCTGATAGCAGAACCATGTATCCTGGAGGATTAGGTGGACCCAGCTCTCTCACCACCACCCAGGTGAGCCACCCAGGCCTGAGAGCTCTTCTGCTTTTCCAGGTTCACTCTAGGCTGTGATATCTACTTACATCTGTATTAACCATGCACAGAGCTTGGCTTTTCTCTTTCTGAGAATCCCTATGCTGTCACATTTTAACATATATTGACTTAGCAAGGTCTTCCAGGGAGCACTGTGGATACATCCACCCACCCATACTATTAGAATTCTGACACCAAGAGGCTCTGACCTGCTGTTCAGTCTCCATGGGCAAAAGTGACTGAACAAGAAAGGTTCCTTTGCTTCTTCTTCCTAACTGTATTGTTTTGTCTCCATCCCACCCCACTGCATAAATGATACATGCTTACTCTAAAAAGCAGAGGGTAGATGGCATAGAAAAGCATGGGGGCCCTGAACTACAAAGTGAGACCCTGTCTCCAAAAAGCAAAAAAAAAAAAAAAAAAGCATGGGGGAGGATTGCAATGCCTCCACAGCAACTAGCCTGACAGTCATCTGTTTGTGGGTCTAGTATTTATACACAGTACTGAGTCAGTTGCACTAAAGTCTACATAATTGAAGGTTGTTCTGGAGCAGCAAGTGAAGGAACCAAGACCGTGCCCTCTGGACTGCCTGACCTGAGGCCCTGACTTGGCTACTTGCTAGATTTGTGACCATGGGCAAGCTGATCTCCCTGGGTGAGAGTTTCTTCATCTATAAAATGAATTAATGATGTAGTGACTACCTCACAAGGTTACTGAGAGTATTAATGAATTGACTACAACACAGTTGTACCTCCTATTGGTAGAAATTGGGCATGTTTCCAGTTTGGGGCTGCTATGAAAAGTCCTTGAGTATGTCTTTTTGTGAATAAGATACCCATTTCTCCTAGCTATATGTCTAATATTGGAATTATACAGTCAAAGTGTAGGTACATGTTTAACATTACCAAAAATGGTCAACTTTTCAAAGTCAACATACCATTTTACATCCTCATAATTGATATGTGAGAGTTTTACCTGGTTCACATTTGTATTTTAGCCAGAAAAGTGCATGTGTGGTGGTATTTCACGGTGGAATTGTCTTTTTTATTGTTATTATTTCATTTTGTTTTGTTTTTTCGCCATTTCCCTTGGCTGAGGAAAATGAGCACATTTCAGGTATTTATTGTCTGTCCTAATATCTTCTTCTATAAAGTGGCTGATTCTTCATTTTATAAATTGGCTTATATGGTTCCTGTCTTATTGGTTTTTAGTTTATTGTAAGTTTTTCTCTGAGTCCTTTGTCAGATATAATGTACATGAAACGTTCTCCCCATGTCATTTGACTTTTCCTTAATGGGGAATTTTGTGGACAGACATTATTAATTTTTATGAAATTCAATCACCAATTTTTCTATCATAGTACCCTTGTGTTCTGCTAAGAAATGTTTTTTTTTTCCCAAAGCTCATGAATATGTTCTTCTATATTTTGTTCCAGAAGATTTATAGTTTTAGCTGTCACAATTAGGTTTTCATTCTTTTCAAATTAATTCCTTTGCAACTCATGAGGAAGACGCTAAGGCTCCTGTGGTTTTCCTCATAGATATTCAGTTATTCCATCACCACTTGTAAAAACTATTTCCTTGCTCACACTGAATTCCTTTGGAGATTTGTTGAAAATCAATTTACTGTATAGTGGAGGTCTACTTCAATCTTGCAGAAGGTAGCTAAAAAATGGCCAAAAAGAGAAAGGAGGGTGCAGTTTGGAGCCTGCTTTCTGGGCTAGATCCACCTTTTGGGCTTAGACTTTAAACCAGATCCATGATACTTAGCTCTAAATGCAATGAGAGACATAACCAAGTCATACAGAGTAAGTTTCCAAGCATGAACCCAGTGATCTTCACCAACCCTTGCAAATTCCAGCCCTCATTACAATGTCATCTACTGTGTGGTTTTGACATCTCTCATCTCTTGGGCTTCAGGTACCAGGAAAGCTCCTCCTAGGGCTATAAGAAGTCAGAAAACTTCACCACTCAATGGAGAGGCAAAATTATTCCCCTTAATAGCAAGAACAAGACTTCAGATCAGCCTCTCAAACTTGTCCCAAAACCTAATGCTTAAAACATTCCAAATCAAGCCTCCTTGGAGCTGTGAGCTCTTCGCACTGGCCTAGGCTCACCCTATAGAATGTACATTTTTTTTTTTTTTTTTTTTTTTTTGTGAGACAAGATCTTACTTTGTAGTTCAGGCTGGCCCTGAGCTCACTATGTAGCCCAGACTAGCCTCAAACTCAGCAATCCTCCTGCCTCTGCCTCCCGAGTGCTGGGATTACAGGTGTGAGCCACCATGCCCCGCACTGCAGTGTGTGGTACTAATGCTGGTGGGCATATGTTACCACACCCAGTATTGTATGTGGTTACTGGGGATCGAACCAGGGACCTTGCACTTGCTAGGCAGATACCAGAACCACTGAGCTAAATCTCCAGCACTGTACTTTCTTTTTTATCAGTATATGCTGTTATACACAGTGATTACATTCAATTTGGAGATTGGATACACATACATGTCACCTCTTACTTCTTGACATTGTCACTTCCTACTTGCTTCCCCCTTCCCTGTCTTCCCTGCTCCCTCCTTGCCCAGATCTCCCTTCATTCCCACAGAGTGTATCTTCCTGTTTCTTAATGTGGCTCTTTTATTTTGCTTTTTAAACTACTTGTGTTTCTACTCTCTTGTATTAGAGAGCCCGTATGAGGTTTAACATTTTGTGACTGACTCCTTTCACTTATCTACTTGCCTACAAATGACTCAGACTTACCCTTCTTTAGTGCTGAGTAATACTCCATTTTGTGTGTGCATGTGTGTGTATGTAATTTTCTTTATCCAGTCACCTGTAGTATATACAAGCATATGCTGCTGGAAACATGGATGTACGTGTGTCACTGTAGTGTGATGACTAACTCTTTTGGGGAGATATATAGAAGATGTATAGCAGTCAAATAGAATTTCTATTTTTAGTTTGTTAAGGAATCTTCATACTGGGTTCCATACTAAGAGTTCCTTTTTTCCACAATCTCACCTGCATTTTTTACGTCTTTAATAACAGTCATTATTACCAGACTAGTATTTTGACTTGTATTTATCTAATGACCAAATATACTGAGCATTTTCTCACTAAGTTATTGGCCATTTGTACTTACCCTTCTGAAAAGTATCTATTAATTTCAACTGCTCTTATCAATTGGATCTTTTATTCTGATGGAGTCTAATTTTTTTCTTTCACTCTGCAAAAGATTTTAAATTTAATATTACCCCATTTGCTGAATCTTGATATTATCCCTTGTATTATTCAGAAAGTCTCACCTGTGCCTATGTTTTTAAGAGTTTTGCCTATTTTATCTTCTAGCAGATTGTTTTTGTTTTAATGTTTAGGACTTTGATTCATTTGTATTTTATTCTAGTACTGTAAGAGATATGTGTCTAGATATAACTTTTGCATGTGCATAGGCAGTTTTCCCCAGGACCATTTGTTAAAGAGGTTGTCTTCCTCCAGCATATGTTTGTGATATTGAAATTCCTCTTCTTACCAAGGATTGTTTTTGCTATTCTGGGTCTCTTCTGGTTGCATATAAATTTTAGAATATTTTTTCTAATTCTTTGAAAAAAATCTAATGGGGGGCCGGAGGGTTAGTTCAGTGGTTCTGGCGCCTACCTCACAAGCGCAAGGACCTGAGTTTGATCCCCAGTAACCACATATAATGCTGGGCGTGGAGACATGCCCAGCAACAATCAACACCGCATACCATAATGCCGGACGTGGTGGCTCACGCCTGTAATCCCAGCACTCGGGAGGCAGAGACAGGAGGATTGCTGAGTTCGCAGCAGCTTGCCTGGGCACCATAGTGAGCTCAGGGCCAGCCTGAACTACAAAGTGAGACCCTGTCTCAAAAAGCAAAAAAAAAAAAAAAAAAAAAAAATCTAATGGTATTTTCATGAAGACTGTGTTAAATCTACATATCCCTTCTGTGACATAGCTATTTTGATGATATCAGTTCTGCCTATCCAAGAGCAAGAGATGTCTTTCCATTTTCTAATGTCCTCTTCGGTCTTTTCTTCATCATAAATTTTGTTATAGAGCTCTTTTCCTTCCTTGGTTAGGTTAATTCCTAGGTGTTTAACTTTTTGAGGCTAGTGTGAATGGGATGAGTGGACTAATTTCCCTGGTTTTTTTTTTTTTTCCGTGGGTTTGTTACCAGATTTGGGGGTGCTAAAGTTCCTCCTGGAGCTGGTTTCTAGGTTCTGTTTGTTCTGAGCCAAAGAACTAGTAAAGACAAGGACAAATAGTAGCAGAGTTTTATGAAAGATAGGAATACAGACATGCTCTGCAGAGTGAATTTGAGTGAGATAAAAGTAGGAAAAGAAGTACACCCTACAGAGTGAGAGCAGGTCACCAGGCAAGGGAGAACACAGGGGCAAAACTCAATGTGTACTGTTCATTCTGTACCCAACTCCTCAGGCTGATGTCAGGTATAGGTCATCCTATCACAAACCTGCTCAGTTACTCACAAGACGTCCATATGAAGGGCTTTGGAACTGTTCTGCACATGCATTCCAGGATCTTGCCACACCTCTTTTCTAGCCAGCATTAGCCATGCCCTGCCTTTCCATCTCAGATACACTCTTGGTATATAGCTATCGGCTTTTGTGATTATTTTGTATCCTGACCCTTTGCTGAATTTGATTATAGTTCTAGGAATCTTCTGGTGGACATTTTTTAGTCCTTTGTGTAAAAGATGATGTCATTTGCAAATAAGGATATTTTGACATTTTACCTACCCAATCATGACTCTTTTATATCTTTGTAATGCCTGATCTTTCTGACTGAAGTTTTGCACACTGTGTTGAACAGGAGTGGTGAGTGTAAACATCGTTATCTTGTTACTGACTTTCATGGGAAACCTTTCTGTTTTTTCTCATTTAGTTTAAAGTCAACAGTGGTTTTGCCATAAATGGCTTTTTTCAGGTTAAGTTCCTCTAAATTCTTTTTGCATTATTGTCCTTCTTTAAACAGTACACTTTACACTGCTGTGTCAGCCTTTCCCTTTGGTTTTGTATGGGGTTTTTGAGACAGCATCTCGCTACGTAGTTCAGTCTGGCCTTGACTTTATAGTGATCCTCTTGCATCAGCCTTTTCAGTGCTGGAATAACAGACATGCACTACCATGTCAACCCGGACCAATTAGGTGTTGATATATGATACTTTTAAGCACTTACCAGTCAGTCCAATTATTCAAATATAAGATGGCCAAAATTTGCATATTTTTGTTTTTAATTAATATTAGAGGAAATATAAAAATGACAATATCCTCAAATTTATTCACTAATTTTTCAGTGTATACATATTTTACAACATTCAATACACAATACAGTGTTATAATCTGGACAGTAGTATCTAATCTTTTTCCAGATTTTTTTGTGTTATTGTCCTTCTTTGAACAACACACTTTACATTGTCATGTTGGCCTTTCCTTTTTTATTTCCCTAGGGGTGAAATAATTTCAATAAAATGTCCATCCACTAAAAATAATGGTGGATAATAGCTATCTTAGTTGGGCTTTCACAGTCCAATAGTTTTCTGTTATTTGGTCTCTTGCAAATTACTTTTTAAACTCCCTTGTTTTGAATAAATATGAATGAGCTCCATATTATTTGGCCCAGAAGATGCATAAGTATTTTGTAGCAATATTTTTCCTCACTTTTGACTATAGGATAGTTTGTTAGATGTTGGTCAGCCCTGTTAATACCACCCATAGAATTACTGTAATAATTGAATACTATTGGAATTTTTGTTTGTTTTTCTTTCTAGTTGTATTCTGTATTATGTATAGTTGACAATTGGGAGATGTCTTTTTTATCTTCCCAATTCATGACACAGACTTTTCCTCTATAATATGCTAACATTTCACCATTTTTCAGTTCTTTCTTTTGCAGATCTTATGCCACTTTTTTCCAATTTCCTCTCAGTGTCCTAGATCTGTCTGTTTTGTATTGAAAAAGAATATCCCTAAGTTCTGGAGAAGTATAAAAATATATCTAATGTACTCTAAGGATGAGTTTTTTAGATTATAGTATATAATTGTTGTATTTCACAAATAAAATAAACATGAATGAGGAAAAGAAAATAAGAACTTACTATTGGTTTTCACTAGAAAAAAGTGTCAAATAAGAATATAATTTAAAAGTATGCAAGAAACCCTGTATAGGCCTGATGGGGGAAGTGGCACAGAGACTGAGGCACAGGAGCCCCAGAAAGAAAGGGACCAGTTGTCATTTCCCACCATTCTGCTGGCAGGTTTTCCACATCCAGGCTAAAAGGGTGCAGCCTCTCCATTCTGTATGGGCTTGTCAGCGGAAGTGGCACAGGGCCTCAGGTACAGGAGCCCCACTTTCTTGTGACCAGAGAGAAACTACAAGGCTGCAGAATACCCATTTCCTTGTGGGCCAGGTAAGACATAACGGTCACAGGGGGAAAAGCCTCCAGAGACACCACTTGCTTATCTGTGGACAGGAATAAGTGTGGTAGCAGTGGCGGAACATAGAAACTTTCACTGTGCTCTTCTCCCCACCACGTCGAAAAAAATACTAGAAAAGTGAGAGAATCCTGTTGACCACAACCATCAGTGAGTTGGATGAGTCAGTTCCATCTACAAAATACTGGACTCTTGCAGAGTTCAAGCCTACAGGACTTCTTTGAGCTCAACTCAGGCATTTTACTCAGAACCTAGACAAGATATGACATTTATCTCCCTGTGACTAATCAGCATCGATGCATGTGCTACTGTCCATACCATTTACAGGAAACAACATATCCACATTGTGAAGGACCATTTTACTAATGGCCCTTAGCTTTGCATTATTGCTGTTGTTATTCTTTTTCTTTCATTGCTCTTTTTTTAATCTCACTACTCTGCTCTTCCTAAATCTGTCCAATTTGGGGGTTCTTATCCTTTCATCTACTTTCATTTTTGCAGAAGACTGAAAATAGTCTACTATCTATCCATTGCTACTAGGTACCCATATTCTCTTCTTGTTCCCTCATCCTCCAGTTAGAATCAATATCTACAAGTAAAAGAGTTTCAGTCTTCCCTAATTTCTCTACTTTCTGTATTATTATAGGAGAGTGTAAAAAGCCTCTAGTGGTTCTGCAGCTCTTAGTTGGCTCTGTCTTATATTTGTCCCTTTTGCCTGTGTTTTTCTCTAGCATCTATAATATTCTCAAAGGCCAAGTGATCTTTATAGATCCTCTAAGACTATTTCTAATCTTTTGCTTTCCTATCTCCCTACCTCTCCAACTTCCTGGTAAACTTTTATTCCTAAAAGGTGGTGCTGCTATATTAAAGGACCAAAGGACCTGTATGTTGTAAACACATTTCTGATTTATTCTAAATTCAGGCATATGATCATAGATGTAACTCATGAGGTTACAGGTATTGAGATAATAGTTGCCAAAGCTTGTCATTTCCTGTACTGTGTTGGATACTGTTGATGATACCGATTGTATTATGTCAATAAAGATAATGTGATTGTTTTGTTGAAATATGACCCATGATGTGCCAGAACTGAGAACATTTAAGGACCATTACAGATCCAAGGAGGACAACTGAAGAAGTAGCAATCTCCTAAGGGATCCAAATACTAAGAAGAAACATTGCCCAGAAACCAGTCAGGGAATTAAATTAATAATATCAGCAATAACAAAGGAATAGAAATAAGAAAAAATTCAAAATCTCAGATTCAAAGATCATCACTACATGGCAATCCAGGTAAAAGAGAAATGGAGCAAACTGAAGCTCAATCAACAGGACTCTCTGCACTGGTAACAAAAGCAGATCTAGTAAAATAGTAAAATGGAAATCATAAATAGTCTCTGATATGAAAACAGAGATACTGACCATAGTGAGTGATATAATTAATAAGGTTATAGGAGAGTTCATAATAGAATCAGATAGCAAAAACAATGGAACCTGTTAAACAGCTTCAAACACAGTTTGAGGTGATTAAAAACAAGAACAAAAATTTACAAAGGAGGATGAGTGAAGCTGAGGATCAAATTTCAGACCAGAATTGCACCCCATGAACAGGAAAGACATAATTTATGGAAAATGGCAAGGGACCATGAGAAATTAACAAACAGTTCCTAGATGATACAAAGAAGAATAACATAAGAATGACTGGAGTCACTGAGGAAGCAGGAAACAGTGCAAAAGATATTTGTTGAAAAGCAGGGCTGGAGATTTAGCTCAGTGGTTCCACCACCTGCCTAGCAAGAACAAAGTCCCTGGTTTGATCTTGGTATCCACATACAATGATATGATATTGGACGTGATGACTCACTCCCACCAGCAATCAGTACCACATCCCATAATGCTGGGTGTGGTGGCTTATACCTCTAATCCCAGCACTAGGGAGGCAGAGGCAGGAAGATCGCTGAGTTTGAGGCTTGTCTGAGCTACATAGTGAGCTCAGGGCCAACCTGAACTACAAAGCAAGACCCTGTCAAAAAAAAAAACACAAAAAACAAAGCCATAGAGAGTAAAAGGATGGAAAACAATTCTTCATATGACAGGGAACTGCAAAAATGCAGGAGTGGCTATCTTATTTGGAGACAAAATAGATTTCAAACAAAAAGTGATTAAGAGAGAAAAAGAAGAATACTTCCTCCTTGTACAGGAAGCAACATCCAAGAGAAAGAGATGACATTCATAAATATTTATACACCAAATTCCAGGGCACCCAATTATATAAAACAATATTAATGGATGTGAAAAGCCTGATAAGTACTAATACAATAGTGGTAGGGAAATTCAACACCCCACTGTCACAAATGATCAACTGGACAAAAAAATCAATAGTGAAATGCTTGAGCTGAAACAAACCTTTTTGAACAAATGGACTTCATAGATGCCTACAGAGTATTTCAACCAACAAACTTAGAATGTACATTCTTCTCATTTTCTCATGGATTATTCTCCAAATGAAACCAAATACTAGTTCTTAGAACTTGTTCAAGTAAATGCAAAGGAATTGAAGTTATCCCCTGTATACTGTCAGACCATAGTGCCTTGAAATTGGAGCTGAATAGTAAAAGAAATTCCAAGATTCTCACAAACACGTGGAAATTGAACACCACTCTGCTAACCAACTAATGGCTCACACAAGAAATTACAAAAGAAATTAAATAGTTTTTATAGTTAAATGATAACCCAGTACAATTTATAGGAATTTATGGGACTCGATGAAAGCAGTTCTATTAGGAAAATTCATAGCACTGAATACCTACACCAGGAAAACAGAGCATGCTCAAATAAACAATCTAATACTGAACCTCAAGCTACTAGAAAAAGAGGAGCAAGACAAATCCAAAGCTCATACTAAGGAGAAAATTATAGTGATCAGAGATGAAATTAGGGCAACAAAGACTAAGAGAATGATATAAAAAAATAACCGAATCTAAGAGTTGGTTCTATGAAAAGATTAAAAAAAATTGACAGACACTTAGCCAACCTTATCAAACAAAGAAAGGAAAAGGCTTGTAGGAATGTAAAGGAGGAAATCACCACAGCTCCAATGGAAGTCCAGAGGATAATAAACACCTACTTTGAAAATTTGTACTCCAATAAGATGGAAAATGTACAAGAAATGGATAGATTCCTAGACACATATGAACTTCCAAATTCATCCAGAACAAAGAGGATATAAAAATGTTAAACACCCCGATATCAATCTGTGAAATTAAAAATGTAACAAAAAATCTACCAACAAAGAAAAACCTTGGTCCTGATGTCTTTATGACTAAATTCTACAAAATTTTCAAGGAAGAGTTAATGCACTACTTCTGAAACTCTTTAATGAAATTAAAAGGGAAACAGTACTCCCAAATTCATTCCTGGAAGCAACCATTTCCTTGACTCCATAAGAAGAGATATACCCAACCAAAAAAGAGAATGAGAGGCAATCTCCCTAATGTAAATAGATGAAAAGCCCTCGACAAGATACTAGCAAAACAGAATACAGAGAATTATCAAGAAGATCATACACCCTAACCAAGTTGGATTCAACCCAGGGATGCAAGGATGGTTGAACATGCATAAATCAATAAACATAATATACTATATTAACAGACTCAAGGACAAAAACCATATAGTCTTCTCAACAGATGCAGAAAAAGCATTTGACAAAATCCAACACCCATTCATGATCAAAACTCTATAGAAAATTTGAATAGATGGACTATCTCCACCTAATAAAAGCTATTTATGAGGAACCAACAGCCAGCATCATATTAAATGAACAAAAACTGAAACCTTTCACACTAAGATCAGGAACAAGACTAAGATGTCCACTATCACCACTCCTTTTCAACAGTGCTAGAAACATTAGCCACAGCAAATAGACAAGAGAAAGACATTAAAGGAATAAAGATAGGAAAGGAAGAAGTTAAAATGTCATTATTTGCTAATGTCATGATACTACAACAGAAGATCTTAAAAACTCCACCAACTGCTAGACTTTATCAGCAAATTTAGTAACATAGCTTGATGCTCAACATCAATATCATTTTTATACATAAATAACAGACTTATTGACAGAGAAATTAGAAAGTCATTTCCTTTCATAATAGCATCCAAAAACATGAAATATCTAGGAATCAATCTAACAAAGGAAGTGAAAGACCTCTACTCTGATAACTATAGCACTCTGAAAAGGGAAATAGAAGAAGATACCAGAAAATGAAAGGACATCCCTTGTTCATGGTAGGAAGAAACCACATCATCAAAATGGCTATACTTCCACAACTACTATATAGATTCAATGCAATCCCTGTTGAAATCCCAACAGCATATTTCACAGAGCTAGAGAAAAGCATCCAAAAATTCATCTGGAACCACAAGAGACCTTCAATAGCAAAAGCAATTCTAGGAAACAAGGACATGGCAGGGAGTATCACAATCCCCAGTTTGAAACTATACTACAAAGGCACTGTGATAAAAACTGCATGGTACTGGCCAAGTAACAGACCTGAGGATCAGTGGATTAGACTAGAAGATCCAGAAACAACTCCAGATACACTAAGCCACTTCATCTTTGACAAAGGAGCCAAACACTCTCAATGGAGGAAAGATAGCCTCTTTAACAAATGGTTCTGGAAAAACTGGGCTCTAACCTGCCAAAGACTAAAGCTAGATCTGTCTATTTCACCACGTACTAAAATAAAATCAAAGTGGATTAGAGATCTAAATATTTTTTTTTTGAGACAGGGTCTCGCTTTGTAGTTCAGGCTGGCCCTGAGCTCACTATGTAGTCCAGGCAAGCCTCGAACTCAGCAATCCTCCTGCCTCTGCCTCCCGAGTGCTGGGAGACCTAATAGAAACTCTAAACCTGCTGCAAAACAGGTTGAGTAGAACTCTTGGAGACATTGGCTTAGGTATAGAGACTTGATAAACAACACCTCTATAGCACAAGAACTAGCAGAAGAAATCAACAAATGGGATCTTATATTATTAAAAAGCTTTCTGCACAGCAAGAGAAACCACTAGCAGAGTGCAAAGACAATCAACAATATGGGAAAAAATCTTTACCAGATGTTTCTCATACAAAGGGATACTATCTAGGATATATAAAGACCTTAAAAATATCAGCCCTCCCCCACATTTAAAGACCCAATTTAAAAATGGGCATCCAGCCGGGCATGGTGGCTCACACCTGTAATCCAAGCACTTGGGAGGCAGAGGCAGGAGGACTGCTGAGTTCGAGGCTTGCCTGGGCTACATAGTGAGCTCAGGGCCAGTCTGAACCACAAAGTGAGACCCTGTCTCAAAAAAAGGGGTGGGTCATCTGAAATAAACAGACACGTTTCAGAGGAAGATGTAAAACCAGCTAAGAAGTATATGAAGAAGTTCCCCACATGACTGGTCATTCAAGAAATGCAGATGAAAACCACACTAAGATTTCATCTCACTACACAAAGAATGGCTGCTATTGTGAAATTAGTCAGCAACAAATGGTGGCAAGGCTGGAGAGAAAAAAGAACCCTTATCCACTGTTGATGGGAACATAGACTTGTGCAATCACTATGGAGATAGTGTGCCGATATCTCATAAAACTAGGAGTATAGGTCCCATCTGACCCTGCTATTCCCCTGCTGGGACTATACACAAAAGATTACAAGATTCATATCACAGTGACACATGTGCACCCATGTTTATAGCAGCTCAGTTTGTGATAGCTAAATCTTGGAAACAACACAAATGCCCATCAACTCTGGACTGGATAAAGAAGACGCAATTTTTTAAAATAAAATGGAGTATTGCTCTGCCATAAAGAATGATAATTTTGAGTCATTTACACTCAACTGGACATACCTTAAGGGCGTACTCATAAGTGAAATAAATAGGTCACAGATATGTAATTATCATATCTTTTCTCTGTTATGAGAAACTGAAGATGTGAATGAGTTTTAGAATGCATGATAGTTATTGTATAAAAGTAAATATTCAAAGGGAAATGGGGTTTAGGGGTATGTAATGAGGAGAAAGAAAAAAATGGAATGATAGAAAAAGGAAACAAAGCTTATGTACACAGAAGGTGGAGGGTTGTAGGTTGGATATGGGAATGGGAAAAAATTGAGAATTAAGTCATGCCGTATACTTGTACAAATTCTCAATGTTGAGTGTGATCATGATGTGTATATATAATGTACCAATGAAGATTCAATTTAAAAATAAAAAATAATAAAAGTATGCAAGAGTAGTATCTATAAAACAAATACACAGGCATATGAGTCTGTGTCATGCAAATAAGAATCAATTGGTTGAAATGACACCAGCCTGAGTGATGCTTGGGAGTGTCAGTACATAAATAGCGACACTCCCTGAATAACAATCAGGATAAAATGTTAAGTGGTTAATTATTTGTTACATCGTCTTTGAAAGTATCTTGAGAACTTTTGCATCAATGTTCATTTTTAAGTTGGTCTCAATAGTCAAACTCACTGCTCATAGTGCACTACTAATGTCATACTCTTCTGGATGCCCAACAACTAAAGCTTGGGGATGAAAACCAGTCAGGTAACTGGGCTAAGAGAACAGCCAATATTTTGTCATTGGCCCTTCAAGTTCAACAAAGAATCTAAGACATGAGGGAACTTTATCTATAGTATCCTACATCTTTGGTAAATTACCCAGCCTTTTAAACAGGGAGACTACTGAAAGTCAGAGGACAAATGTGCCAAGGGTGGTTCACTAAGAAGAAAGCCTACCATGCTTTCACCAAAAGCAACATGGTCAAGCAAGGCTGTAACCCAACTTAATGCCTGGCACTGACAGAAGAGCTGAGAGTGATTTGGAGGAGCAAGGTCTAGTTCCAAACCTGAAACGTGAGTTTGTGTTCTCTAAAATTGAAGAATGAATTTCAGGAACAAACAAGGGAGGTTAGAATAGGAAAAATTATTGGGAAAGAAAGCTTCTGCTTAACAGAGACAGAAGGGAGAACCCATAAAGATGGGTAATCCACCCAACTCAGAGGGCTTTTATGGAGCAAAGCCACAAGATAGGGTAGGTTTAAGGTGGGACAAAATTACAGTCAACCAGTAACATTGCAAACACAGTCACTTAGGTAATATTCGCATGATGAGAAATCACAAATGGACACAACCATGATCAACCAATAAGATTACAACAAGTATAGTTGCTTAGGCAATATTGACTAGATGAGGATCCAATGAGAAGTCGAGTCAGGTAGCAAGCCTATAGAGTCTTTAGTGAGGAGACTTTTCTAGGTGGGTCAGTGTCTTGACCCTCCACTCCAGAGATTGTTTTATGTGGGTGGGGATGTTTTCTCATTTGGTAACGTTGACTTTCAGGGAAGATCTCCTTGATTGTTCTCTATGCAGCCTTTTCAAGGGCTGGTCCTAAATTATCCACCTACCACTTGTCTAACTAGCTTTTATACCTATAAGAGGTTCTAGCATAACATTCCAAAGTAACACCTGTGAAGACTTACTTAACCTTGATAGACAGCAAGAGGTTGGGTTTTTTTTTGTTTTGTTTTGTTTCGTTTTGTTTTGTTTGAGACAGGGTCTCGCTTTGTAGTTCAGGCTGGCTCTGAGCTCACTATGTAGCCCAGGCAAGCCTCGAACTCAGCAAGGCTCCTGCCTCTGCCTCCTGAGTGCTGGGACTACAGGCGTGAGCCACCACACCTAGCAAGAGGTCGGTTTTGATTGACACATCTCACTTTAACTTGGTCTCAAACACTCAGCAGAAAAGAATAGCCAAAATATGTATAAAAGCAATGTCAAAATAATAAAGCTATATATAAAAAAGGGCTCCAATCCCTGACCCCCTCCAGCTGTTTCCAGCAGCTGATCACAGTTGTGATCATTAGAAAAACTCTGGTAAAATCTACAAAAGCTCAACTAGAGTTTTTAAATTTCTTAGCTGAAATTGTTTTTCAGATTAGCACTATCTTCTTATGGCTAGAACTAAAGAGACTTATGACAAAATATCAGACTTAAGAGCCAGAAAAATACAATCTACTTCAGTTTCTAAGTGTAACTCTCTTCTCAACCTGCTTTTCTATTCTAGTTCTCATGCTTAGATTATGCATGCTCTAATTTCTTAAAATTTTTGTTTATTCTTACCTAGAGGCTGCCAAACTTCAAGCAATCATACAAATGGAACCAACTGACAAATGTGCTACACTTTTATCAGGATCTACCAGATTGACCTTGTAAATAGCTCATAATTGCTGAACTATAATACAACTTCTAAATTGCATTCTGAAGTCCCCTGGACTCCATCCTTTTTGTGGGAGAGGCTATTACTAGTTCATCCTGTGGAAATGCTTGTTGGCTATATTCATAGCATTCCTGTTGACTTTATTATTTGGCCCATATATTCTTAACTGTTTCTTTGGCTATATGCTTAGCCAAGATGACAATGCTTGGCTCCTATTGAGACTCATTAGGTAGACCTTCTTTAGAGTACATCTGACTGCTAATCATAATTATGACCTTCTTCTCCTGGAAGTAGACAGAATTATCTTGTCCCCTCTTTGCAATTAGGAATAATTCTTCAGAGGGAAAAATTTTTGCAAATAAGTGAGCTAATTAGATATCTTGTAGGCAGCTCAATAGGGCTGGCCTTCAAGAAGCCAACATGGAGGACAATTAAGACACATTCACTGAAGGCTAGCATTGTATAAGAACAGAAACTACCACACCCATGTGTTTCCCCTAAGGAAGAATAGTAGTGACTGATATTCTAACTAGGTATCAATCACTTGGGTGGGGGCCACAGTTTTACCTATTCTTCCAGGAAAGATCCCTGATCAAAAATCTTTGTATGCTTGCTACATGACCTGCTTCCCCACTGGATCCCCATCTAATCAATATTGCCTAAGCAACTATACTTGTCATAATCTTATTGGTTGATCATAATTTTGCCTTCTTTGTGATTTAATCTCTATTACCTAAGCAGCTTGCAGTTTCACTAGTTATAGTTTTATTATATATATATTTTATTTATGTCTTTTATTATAGTTTTGCCCTACCTTGAATCCACCTTACATCCTGTCTTTATCTCCTAAAAGACCTTTCAGAAGTAGAGTCTGCAGCTAACCCATTTTCTAGCCCCACTTTGGCTTTCTTAAACAGAAGTTATTTTTCTCTCAGTAAATTCTTCTACTCTTAAAAAATAATTAGTCTGTAGTTTTATTTTTGATAAGTCCTTGTCCAATTTTGATGTCAGGGTACCTTTAAGGAATGAGTGGGGCAATGTTCCTTCTCTTTCAAGAGCATCAAGAAAAATAAAATTTTAAATTAATAAAGAGTTTGAGGATATGAGAAATAATTTTTCCTTAAAGATCTTTTAAGTAATGAATCTTTTCTTAGTTAGTAGATTTTTTTTATTACTGCCTTAATTTCATTGCTTGATATTAAACTCTCAAGGGTTTTATGTCTTCTTGATTCCATTTTTTTTCCCTTGAGGCAGGGTCTTGCTCACTATGTAGCCCAGGCAAGCCTCGAACTCAGCAATCCTCCTGCCTCTGCCTCCTGGGTACTGGGATTATAGGCATGAGCCACCACGCTTGGCACTGTGGTAATTGGTACTGATTGCTGGTGGGCATGAGTCACCATGCCCAATATCATATCATTGTATGTAGTTGCTGGGATCAAACCAGGGACCTTGCGCTTGCTAGGTAGGTGGCAGAACCACTGAGCTAAATTTCCACCCCTTCTTGATTCCATTTTGACAATTCATATGTGTTAGGGATTTCTCAGGTTTTGATTTTTGCCTTTTTATTTCTAATTGCATTGATTAGATCTTTTATTTCCTTCTTTTGGTAAGTATGGCTAAGGATTTGTCTATTTTGCTTATCTTTTCAAAGAACCAACTCATTGATTCTTCATATTTTCTTTAGTCTCAATTTCATACACTGATCTTTATGATTTATTTCCTTGTACCAGGTTTGGATTTGGATTATTCTTGTTTTTTTTCTAGAGCCTTGAGATATATTGTTGAGTTACCTACATGGGAATATTATGTTATTCTAATATAGGAGTTCATAACTATAAACTTCCATCTGGGGACTGCTTTCATTGTGTCATATAGGTTCTGGTATGTTGTACTGACATTACTGGTTCATTCTGGGAACTATTTAATTTTTTACTTGATTTTTCTGTGACCCATTGGTTGCTCAAGTGTGTCATTTAATTTCCACCTGTTTTTATAATTTATTTTGGATTTCCAGTTTCATTGCACTATGATTTGATAACATGCAGAGATGGTGTTACAGCTTCTGTCCAGATGCCAACCCCCACCCCCAGTCAGTCATAGGTGGGACTTTTTCAGAGTTGGCTATATTTAATATGTGTGATGCTGGTATTAAGGGTATGTGATTACTAAATTACTCCACCAAATGCTTTGGCACCCGCCCTAAACTAGGTATCCTAGATAGAATATAAAAGGGACAGAAAGAAGCTTCTATTGTTCCTTGTAGCTTGTTCATTGCCTTGCTGCCTTCTATCTGCCATGAACTGTTTCTCCTCTATGATGCTGCTCAGCCATCCCACCTTGCTGTGGAGCCTGCCAGTTATAAGCTGAAATGTCTACAATCTGTGAGCCAAAATACATATTTCCTTCTTTAAGTTTGGGTGTTAGACATTTTGTCTCAGCAGTGAGAAAAGTGACTAATAAATGTGTTTCCCAGATTCTTGTATTTATTTAAGCATGACATATGGCTTAAAGATATGGTCTCTTTTGTGAAAATTCTGTTTTCCTCTGAGAAAAAAAATCTGTATTCTGTTACTATTTAGATGAAATCATTAGTTAATACTTTTTTATATACATGCAGACAACCTCCATATACATAATGATGAAAAGAGAAAAAAAAGAAAGGAAAGGAAGGAATAAATGGAGAGAAGAAAAAACAAAACAGTTACTAAAATACAAAATTAAAGCAACATCTGTCCTATTATATCACAACTTGAACTCAACCTACAAGCCCTTTCCTACATCGACAAATCCGGAAGTTTTTACTTATGGGATGAGTCTGAATGGACTCCTGGCTCTGACTCTTTGCTGTACCTCCTCACACCAGAGCACCATCGAGTTCACAAGGTGGCTCTTCTAACCCTCCTTGTAGGTGCACATCCCAGTCCTGTACATCACCGACCAGCCCTCCTATAGTGCATTCTCCAGCTTGCCAGTGAGTGAGCGGGCTTGGGGTCCAGGGGGACCTCTGAGCCTTTCTTCCCTCATAAGTCACAATCTAGTTTCAGTTTCACTCCAGTGGGTGCAACTAACATTTAGTCTTTGCCCTTTTCTTATGTTCAGACACTTTCATTTGAGTTAGGGGAAAG